>APFE030981180.1:150396-210527 GCA_000404065.3 Pinus taeda
TAATTTCTTAAATTAATAATTATTTTATTTCAATTTTATAACCTATGATAATAAATTATTTTTGGATCATCTAACATAAATAGTATTTAATCTTGATTTGCATAACAAATGTCTTTGAAAGGCCACACTTTCTTCTCCTTCACCTTTGTACTTCGGAGCTTGAAGTGATGAAATTGACACCTATATCCATATGCAAATCTGTAGTCACCAATACATGTCCAACGTACAGGATTCCAAACAAGACCATACTTGCTAAGAGTTTATAACACACTCATGGTCAAGTATTCAACAAAAACCATACCCCTTACATTCCAATTGAAGGCCAAAATATCACTTTGTTGCATATACAAGTGATGTTATACATTCATCGCTTTTACAAACATTTTCGCAACATGTGATTTACAATGGTGGCCATACTCAACTACTTAAAAAGACTACCCGTCTCTTACCTAACCAGTAACCAGGCTAATGGGCTTTCTTCCTGTAGTTGACTTCCTTGTTGAGCTGCTTCATTGGTCGGTTCCTTCATTGGTGCTTTCATATGCTCCTTGTCCTTCTTTGGGAGTAGCTCTAGATGGAGCTTCCAACTTGTGGATTTCTGATGTCCACCCATGTTGTAATGGTTGCAATGGTTCTTACTCTAGAATTTCTTGACCTTCTTTCTCCCAATGAGTGTAAGAGGGCTTTGCTTCCTTTTTCCTTGTTGTCGCTATCTTTTTTGCACGACTGTCTTGTTCAAACTTTCCCCTTCTTTCCAGATGTACAACCTTCACACTAGCTTCATCAAGAGTTTTGGGTTCAAACAACAACAAAGAATGTCAAATATAACTATGTAAAGAACCAATATACTTCATCAAAGTATCAAGTGAATCTAAAGGAATGCCCGATTTTAAAGCTTGTTTTCTAAATTCCTTTGTGAAACTTTGAACATCTTGGCCTTTTCCTTGTCTCAAATGTTGCTATTCTATCATGGCATTTTGTTGATATCTTAATGGATAAAGTTTTAAAGCATAAACAAATTCAAACCAAGAAGAAAGGATTTTACCCACACGTTTAATACCTTTCTGAAGCTTGCTCTCCCACATACGAGAATGGTGCCACTCAGTCGAAGAGATGCTAACTGGATCTTGGCCTCATCTTCTTCAATCTGCTGAATCCAACAATACACTTCAATTTGTCTGATCCAATTATTTAGATTTTTCTGCATTAGACTCTCCGTTAAACACATGGAAATCAAACTTTACATCCAACTTAAAAAAGGCTTTTTAGAAGCATTTCTATGCTACTTGTTAGAATGATGAGAATGAGATGATGTAGAATAACTTTCACTAGAAGATGGAGATGGAGGTTCAAGAGGTTCTCCTCCATTTTCCCGATTCACTGAAGCATTATTCTTTGCTTTCTCTTCCTTCTTCTCTTCCTTCTTGATCATTTTCCTCTCATAATTTGCAAACAATTTGTCTACCTTATTTGCCATGGTGTAAAAAGATTTACAGAAGCTTGTTCGTTCTCGGTATGAGCATTATCATCTGCCATTTTCCTTCTCCGCGTTGCACACCCAATATCTGGATCAAAGGACATAATTTTTCCTTCTTCTTGTTGGAGCTTGTTCCTAGTTATCATTCACACTCCCAATTCACATCAGCAAGAAAACTGCTCCGATACCAAACTTGATCCAGAATCTTTGATTTACCGGCATAATCCAAGATCTTTTCTTCGATTGATGTTAGCAGAATTGCATGAAAGAGCATGTAAAAACCATATGTGCAAATACTTAAAGAAGGAGCAACATAAAGGAGACCATAAAGACAATGCACACAAAAGTTTGATAACGTAGATCGTCTAGTGTGGACTACGTCTCGAGACCCTACTTCAATAGTGGGGAGGCCACTTCATTTATCTCATAGAAAAGAAAGGCAAGTACATGGCAAAATACATCATTATACCTCCAATCTTGGGAGTGACTTGAAATACGGCTACTCAAATCGTAGCAATCACAACACCAGTAGGTTCATCTTGTCCTCTTGAGACTTTTGACTGTAAACATGACCTACTTTTGAAAGGCGCATTTCTGTCTCGAACTTCATGCCCAACAATTAATGATGAAGGTGGGTTTTTACCATGACCCCTAAAATCTGCTGCTCATATGTAAAAACAGATTGCACCACTGCGAACTTTGTGAAATTATAGTTAAAATGAGTATAAAGTCAGCCACATTCCACCACTTGCAATTTTGGTCCCTTAGGGAATCTTTTAGATTCCTCACAACATTAAAAACAAAATATTTTGGGAATCTTCCCTAATATATGCTTTGGGAGTATTTCTAAAATCTTCTTGTGATTTATGCTTGCGTGCACCCTCCTCTCTCATACATTCTCCATGCTTCCCTTTGAACCATTCAAATGCCATTTTATAACAAAGTGTGGGAGTGAATAAGACAAAGTGTGTGGTTGGCACAATGGTTGGCATAGTCATATTAAGTTACTTGTTGCTGGGGAGGTTTTGGGTTCAAAACCCATGGACTCCCAATTTTTCTTTAATATAGTTTTAAAGCCCAATTTTTGGTTTTAATATAGTTTTCAAACCATATAATATATGTCAAACGTATGTTCACATTGTAATGACTCCCCAAACCATGAGAATAAGACAAAAATGGAGGTTGCACCATCCCAAGGCCACTTGGCCTAATTTGAGGTGCCATGTGGCACCATGTGATTGGGTGATGTGGTAGGCTCTCATTGGTCCACATCATATGCCACCTTTGAGTTCTACTTGCCATGTGTCGACTTGTGATATTGCCACGTCACCTATTTGTGGGTCCCCATGGTTTATTGACTGGTCTGCCACATCAGCTTTGTGGGTCTCTCCAGGCCTGCTAACTTTGCTGCCACATGGTAGCCTATGGGAGTGCCACGTGGCACCTTGGGTTGACTTTGACTTTGACTTTTGCTTAGTTTGACCAAAACTTTGACTAGCCATAACTTTTGCATATGAACTCGGATTGAGGTGTCATTTGCGCCGTGGGAAGCTTACAACAAGCTCTTTGATTTGGTCCCGGTTCTATTGCAATCCAAGAACTTTGATTTTTGAGCCATTAGGGATCCACTTGGATCACTGGATGCACGATTGTCCACTAACCAAATGTCATTGTGATCTGTAATAGAACCTGCAAGGGTAGAAATGTTCATCATTAATGTTTGGAGCTGAAGCATGTTGCTTGCCCTTCCTCTTCCTATTATCCTTTCCTTTAGGGCACTTGTCCTTATAGTGACCAAACTTGTGGCAACAGAAACATTGAATCTTTGACATATCATTCTTTCCTTGAGAGGGAGCATGTCTTCTTCTTCCATTCCTTTTTTGAAACTTTCCAAAATTTCTTTTTCCTTTGCCACTCTTAGAATGGGCTGCGAATGCTTGAGAATCACCTCCTTGAGGTCTCTGAATCTTCCCTTTCGACACTAGTCTAGATTCCTCTTTAGTACGTGAGGTCCATAGCTGATCAAAACTTGGAATTTTTGCCCTACCACAAATGATAGATGCAAATGAATCCCACGAATCACGTAGAGCATTAAGAGTTGCAGCCACAAGTTCTGTCTCATCAATGATTTCTCCAATAGCCTGAAGTTGATCTCTTAATTGAGAGATGCTCATGAAGTAGGAAGCCATCTTATCATCTCTAGTCATTTGAACATCATGAAGTTGGTTCCTTAAGGTCATTTTCTAACCAATGTTATTGATGGTATACAATCCCACTAGAGCATCATACATTTGCTTTGAAGTTTCCATCCATAAAACGTATGGAATCAAGTGGTCTTTGATGGATTCAACATAAATTCTCTTAGTTGTGATTTCAAACTTCTTGTTGCTTGCTTTTCCTTCATTATCCCGTGGTTCAGTAACTTTTCCTTTCACATAATCCATAACATCATTCTCTTCAAGAATAGATCAGTCCTTTTCTTCCAAGACCTAAAATTTGTAGCACCTTCCATCTTATTCTTTGTCTTAGTAGATGAACCCATGGTCAAAGATCTGGTCACAAATTAGATTGCCGAAGTAGTTGTCATCAAGAGTGATCTCAATGCCCTATCCTTCACCAAAGTTCTGATACCATGTTGATTTTCAAGTTTAATATAGACAAGCACAATTTTATGTTACAGATAATTACTTCCAAGGATATTGTTTATACTTTAGCACATTTCAAACTATTAAATAATTATACTTAAGAAAATTTCAACCATAAATGTAGTAAGACAATAGAGATCACAGTAATATAAGCATGCACAAGAGACAAAAACTTTTACCCTAGGAAAACACAACCTTGGGAAAAAGCCAACAATCTTTTCTTAGAAGAAATTTTCCAATTCAACAAATATGCAATCTGAATATCCCAATCAAACTTAGTCAAACTGACCAATCAATTCATATAGGTCAAACTTGGTCAAAAGAGTGAATCTTAGACTTTTGCAACAACCAGTGAAATTTGGTCAAACACGTTGAATTTTGGCCCCTGCAACTTCTGGTAAACTCTAGTCAAATAGGTTGAATTTTGGCCCTTGCAACTACCTTAGGGAAATTCGGTCAATTGTCCCACAATTTTCGTCATCTGCCTCAGTCAAACTGTGGTCAAACAGAGCTGTAGAAGGTTTGATCAATGCAGGTCAAACAACCCAGAAAAATCTTCAGTTACCGTTGGTCAAAGCAGATCAAACTTTTGTTAACTTCACTAGTCTTGAATCTCTATCTCCTTCGCACGTGTGGACAAAGAACAAAATAATAGATGATTTGAATTGATGCCAAATGGAGGAGATTGATTGGTGTATTTATGGAGGTCAAACTAGGAGGGTTTTGACCAAGAGTCAAAACCATTCGTATGGTGGGGCCGACCTATCCTCTTGGAGCCAACATGAACTCTAGAAAAATATTTTTTTTTCTCTCTTTTGAGAACTGTCCATAGTTACAAAAATTCAATAATGGTTTATATAACTGGGGGAGAGTTGTAGATGAGGAGAAGCATAAGTTCAGGGGCAGTTAAGTTGCAGACAAAGGATAGTTGTAAAAAAGGAGAAGTTATAGATAGGGACATAGTTGCAGACAGGGAGAGAAGTTGCAAATAGGGGGAGTATCCCATTTGTTATTGATGTCATAGGGAGAGAAGTTACAGATATAGGAAGAACTGCAAACATAGGAAGTATTACACTAAGGAGGAATAGCCCTTTGCCATTGTTGTCAAAGGGGGAGAAATTATATACAAGGGGAGCCTTATAGCAAAAGTGTACAAATGTCTAGGGTTGCCATCAATGACAAAGGGGGAGATTGTTGAATAATGTGTTTTCATTGATGTCAAAGTTAGGGAGAGACCCAAAATGGATACATGTCAAAGTTAAGGGGATAACCTTATAGCAAAAGTGCACAAATGTCTAGGGTTGCCATCAATGACAAAGGGGGAGATTGTTGAATAATGTGTTTTCATTGATGTCAAAGTTAGGGAGAGACCCAATATGGATATATGTCAAAGTTAAGGGGATAATCTTTTTATATGTCAGTCCCATCAAGGTTACTAGTCAGCATAGCAAAGGTTAAGGGAGTCCATTTGGGGGATGATGCTTTATAAATAATGGATTGGTGAGTGCATTACTGTGTCTGAATTAAGAAAATGAAGCAATGTGAGATGAGGTAGAGGAGTAGAGGAGCGAGGAGTGTAATGTAATGGAAGTTTGAGGCTTGAGAAGTAGAAGTGTGGGGAACAAAGGGCCAAGGAAGTTGAAGGTAGATTTGTGGTGCAAAGAATAATTCTAACGAAAGAAGGTTCAATGCGGAAAGTGGGAAATTATTTGAAAATATCGGAAATACACGAAATTTTGTTATAATGTGGAATCCATGCAAATTCCATATTTCCATGTTGATATCCATTAGTTAATAGAAAAGAACCTTTGCGAAAAGTTGATGGTCTATTTGTCGGGTCCTCTACATATCATACTTTTTATATAAGGTACATTTTGTGTTTTTCTTGATATTTCGATATCTTGTAGCTCCTGGTCACAACTGCTAGTCATGAGTGTGCTTAGGTATAACACCTAAGGGCTAAAGGCCCTTAGCATATCGCCATATCGACGTTTTATTAAAAAGGAATAGATTCATTGATTTTCTGATATTCTGATATCCAGAAGTCCCCAATCACATCCATGGTCACGAGGATGCTCAAGTATAGCACTTGAGGGTTAAGGGCCCTCGACATATCGCCATATTGGAATTTTATTAAAAGGGACAAATTCATTGAATTTTTCAATATTTTGATATCTAGAAGCCTTCGATCACTACCCTTAGTCATGAGGGTGCTTAGGTATAACACCTGAGGGCTAAATGCCCTAGGCATATCAACATTTCGACATTTTGGGTGAAAAGTATTGATCTTAGATTTCATTGATATGCAGTAAGTGCTTGGTTCCAACACTTGGTTGTAGAGGCGCTTGGTTATAGCACTAGAGAGATTAAGAAGTGCAGTCAAACCTTCATTATATTGATATCCCTGTGCCAGGGCCTGTCAATTGATAGAAAGGTTGCCGATGATTGATAGAAATATTTTTTGTCATTTGGGTCCAAAAGAACTTATTTTTGAAAGGTATTTTAGTGTTAAATATTTTTGGGTATCTTCTCGATATCTCGATATAATGTTGAAATTTGATGTTCTATTGGGAAAAGCACATTAACACTATTTGATAGAGTTTGGCCCTACGTGTCATTTGTCACACTGAACCTTTCCATATCGTAATCCATCTTTCGATCTTGTAATATCCTAGTGATTGGGCCCGTTATTTGATAGGAAGTTTCACAACATTTGACATATATATTTCTCGTATGAGGAGGATTGAAAGAAATTTGTTTTGTGGGTGTTTTTGGTGTTAAAGATTTTGGGCATTTCTCTCAATAGTTTGGTATATGGCTAAAATTTGATGTTCTGACTATTGTCACATCATATAGAGTTCTAAGGATCTGATAAGCGCCTAGACACATCTCGTGGGCATATAATATAATGTTTTGGTATTATGAGCTTCAAGTTTGAAAAGTGGGTTGAAAGAAGCACCAATTATAAAAGTGTTACACTGGTAAAGCATAGTTTTGAATTTTTGGGTTGAAGGAAGTGCCTTGTTCAAAGTAGCACTGTAAAAAGTGAATGCACATTGAGACATAAAACATAGTAGAATTCAAAGAAGCAGAGTGGACCATTGCAGAATAGATTACAAAGCAGATAATAGAGGGGATTGGTGGCTCTTGTAGGTTGGTGCCTACAAACACTTGTAGCAAAGGGGATTAGTGTTTCCTGCAGGTTGGTGTCTACAAAGTTTTTAATAGTAGGTTTGTGCCTACAAAGTTTTTATCAGAAGGTTGGTCCCTACAAAGATTTGTTTTAAAGAAGTTTTCATTTATATCTTGTGTTCAATATGTGGGATTGTCTAGTTATAATTCATGAATGTTTAAATGAGGAATTGTTTTATACTGATTAACCCCCCTTTCAATATAGTAGATTTATTTTAAAGAAGTTTTAATTTATATCTTGTGTTCAATATGTGGGATTATTTAGTTATGATTCATGAATGTTTAAATAAGGAATTGTTTTATACTGATTCATCCCCCCCTTTCAGTATAATTGTGAATCCAATGTTCTACTTAAAATCGCCAGCTATGAATCTCTACATCATTTGGGGAGCCAAAAAACATTGTGGGTTCAAACATCAAAGGAGTTTTGAACTAGAAAAGTGTTTAAAGGGTGACTCTATGATGGTGTACACGAAACGAAAAAGAGTGTTGTTAACTTAGAATGGCAAGGAAGGAATTTTTGTTAAGGGTTTTATGAAAGGAGAATATAGTTAAGTATACCCCGTTTTAAATTGAACCTCTTCTCCTAAAGTCAATTCATGGGGGAAAAGTTAAGCAATGTTTTTTTAAAGAGTGTACTTTTTTCCAATATTCCACCAAGTTTTCGAGACAAGGGGACACAAGAACATGGAGATGCACAAGGGGGACATGTGAGAGCACCCCCAAATTTAGGGAAATCTGGCAGGGATGTGGTTATGTCAGAGTGTGTGTCTGTGTGTATTATGAACATGGTTCAAATTCAAATTCAATAATGAAATCCATTGATTCATACATCATAAATGATTCAATGAAATAGAAATAGTAAAATATTGTACACATTTATTTAAATTCATAATTCATCATTCTAGAATCCGATTAGTACTAAGCAAAATAGTAGATACTAAAGTCTAAAGATTGAGTAGTAAATTGAAATTATTCAAACCCAAAAATTGTAAAGAGTGACGAATCAAAGACTTGGTCTGCGGTCATCAATATCTAGAGTTAAGACTTCGAAGTTAAAATTTAAAATGAACAATGGAAAATGAACCAATATTATCAAAACAAACCGGTCATCTAACTGGTCAACCCCAAGTTCGAGAACCAAAAAAAATTGGTTGACCAAAAAATACATGAATATTTAAATTTGAAAAAAAATGCATAAATATTAATGTGCATCCATATGAATCCACATTGTTATACACAAATATGCAAAGTTTCTCATATATATAGCAAGTGTGGATATAACCAAAATAGCACTGAGTGCTATCCATATTTGAACCAAAAATACATCAACAAAGAGGGTCTAGATGGCCTCTATTCCAAAAAAAATCATGCTACAACAAATACATAGGTGTAATTAAAATTGTTGCATATATTGGGATCGTCATCATCAATATGACCGTTTGAGCATTAAGCTAAGATAGAAAAAGATTAAAGCGTCAAATCGAGATTTTGTTTGAGTGATGGGTATAGTTTTACTAGGGTCATTATAGAGGAGCTCAACAATCAATGCCACCAACATTGAGGTACATAGAGGGATTGGTGCTCTTGATTAAATGGCAGCAACATACCCTCACATGATAGTCACCAATGGAAACGTTGCAATATTTGAAAATTGTAATGTGGAAGGTTATCTCTGGTTCGTGCCTTAGCTAGAAAGACCACAAGTTGTCCTTTGACCATGGAGCGTGTTCATGGAGATGGTGAACTCTTTTCTCGTTTGCGGGAATAACTTCACGAGTTCATGCGTAGTGTTGGAGGATCAGTTAGGTGTACCCTTCTTCAGTTAACTAAGTAATGACGAGTTATGACTCCAGTGATGACTCGAATCTATAAAGGAAGGACAAAGGCACAAAGTTTATTAATTGTTGAGTGAACAAGTTTTGTGAGATCTCCTTGCTTTTGGTGTGCATAACGTTGATGAGCAAGAATGCACATGCTTATTGAGCAGATTTGCGCTATATAATAGGAGACCAAGTGCACACAGAAATAGGAGCCTAGTATACTACAAAATAGGTGATTTTGTGCGCAAGGAAATAGGTCCTAGTGTGCTAGGAAATAGGGTTGCTAGTGCGCAAAGGATTAGCAGCAAGGATCACGAGTTTTGTAAGGTGAGTCCAGCTAGTTCAATGAGAGAACAATTTTTTTCTCAGTGTGATAGATTGCCTTATAAGAGATTCAATTGCTCAAGCTCAATCAATAAAATACTACAAAAAAGAAACAACTTTTCCCAGTTGGGTTTCTTGAGAAAATAAGTGTCAATTTGTGTGATTGTGTTTTTATCTTTGTGTTTATATTCCATTGCTTATCAGTTAAGAAAATTTGTATCTTGGTGAAAATAATTTTGGTTTCAGTATTGGTTGCCTTTTTTTCAGTTATTCACTAAGTAGTTGCAGAGTTTTATGGAAATTTAACAACAATTGCCCCCAATCCTGAAATCCTGAAAATTGTTAAGTTTGCTGGAACCACTCTCAAACACCCTAAAACAATTAATGGTAATGTTAAAAATTTATGTAACTTTTACTTTACGAATTTAACATTACCATTAATTACATAGCATTAGTAGGGTCCTAAGGTTGAATATCAAGCTTCCTTGCTCAAAAGTTATTGTTTTAAGGAAAATTGTAGTGGGGGACGCCTAGATGTTCCCCTTTAGAGGGGAGATGCCCACAAGCACCCCTTTTGGGGAAACATGTCCCCCACATTTGGGAAACATTTCCCCCTATGTTTCCTTGAGTTTCCCCAAAAGGGGGACCTGGGGAAATGTTTCCCCAGGTACCCCCCCTTTTGGGGAGCGTGGGAAACACGGGGAGCATGCCCCCAACCCTGAGGGATGCATCCTCGTGGAAAACTACCTTTTTCTAAGGGCCACATTTTAAAGTGAGTTTTTTTTTTACCTAAGCAATTTTGAAGAAATTTAATTGGGATTTATTGAAATTATTTTTAATGGTAGGAAGTGGTCAAAGTGTTACCTTGCAAAATGTAAATAATGGAAAAAAAAATAATTATAGGTACTCGATACCCTCTGTGCACACTGAGGATGTGGTACTTCTTGAAATCGCCAATTTCACTCCAAACTTGTTTCCCTGATACCTTTCTCACTATCTTGCTATTAATTAATCAACACATGTAGGCAGATTTATGCAAGATTAATTAATAATTCAGTCATAATGGTACTATGAAATATAATTGTAGGCTTACACATGCAAACATGACTAAACAAACTAGACAGTAATAAAATCCATGACATAAACAACATTATTTCAACATAATTCACAGGGACGTTAATGAACACTTATTTATTTGGAAATTGTCAACCAACTAGCTATAGAAGAAGGATGTTCCACCCAACCATAGGCTCCTTGATGCATCAATTCTATCTACAGGAGAGGCCACTCTTGAGTTGATCCTTTGAATCCATAAGGGAAAACATCTCCTACCTTTAATTCTCTTCTTACAACCCAATTCCCAGGTTCATATTCAATATTTACACCTATTGTTGGTCTCCAGAATTGTCATCTTCAACTACCTCTTTTCTTTATTATTTCCCTACTTCTTGTACCCATTTTGCCTCAAAAACCCATGATTTTGACCCCAAGTACCCCTAACTAGTGTGATGAGGTAATAATTGCTTAATCTATTGAAATCTTAAGCTATTAATTAGATTTAAGTGGGTTTTTGAGATTATGTTACTAATGATGGATTTGTAGTTCACTTCTGGTACATGTAGTAGGATTCTGGTACTAAAGAGTTATGATTTCATCGTATACCATATGTATAGTTGTACCATTGTCCAAATAGGAATACAACTCATGAGTTGCGAATGTACAAATGTCAGCATGGTATCCTTCCTTTGGCATGTGCTCAAACTACTTCAAGTAATCCCCATATCAAGTCAAAGCATATATTGGTTTTCTTGTGCACAGGCCAGTGGCAGGACTCGTTCCTCCAGACGACGAAACCCTATTTTGGCTATGGAAAAACGTACATATGAGATATGGTTGATCTTTGTGCACCTATGTTTATCACGGCGAAGGTTTCAGAGCTTAAAAAGATTTACTTTTTAGTATTTCGAATATTTTGAGAGGTCCTATTCCCAAAATAGGGGAATGATCCTCATTCATGTAAATGGCCTCTCTATGACTATAAGTTAATTAGGTGCTACTGGTTGGAAGGGCCCCTCACACGAATGCATACCTACTCTGTATTTTATCACTTTCATTTATATATAGTTTGAAGGTTTACCTTTGGATATGCTTTATTTCTTGTAGCATTATATTTCATTGATTTGTGTTTTGATATTTATTGTTGTTATCATTGTATGTGCAAATACATAATAGGGTAAAGCTGTGTGTCCCATTTGTGAGCAATAATAGCATGTGAAACTTAGATATGAGATCGATTTGATCCCATATTGAAGTCTGTGTCATATAATGCTTTGTATGTCTGTATTTGGATTAAAACCATTTTTCTATTTCGAGATCTTATTAAATTATTAACCCATTGGAAATCGATCGAACATCGTATCAGGCATTTGAGCTTATTAATATTGTTTTCATTCGATTTGGCTTTCTTTGATTTTATATAAAAACTTACATGATATCGTCAACCCTGGATTTCGATTGAATACCCTGTCATTGATGTGACAACATTATGAGATTAATGAGAATGTTCTGAAATAGTGTTGACTTCTATATTGGGAACTCGATGCTTTAGAATTGATTTGCAACATTGATTCATAATCTCATCCCCAAAAATCATTGTCATTTGAATGAGTTGAAATCGATATGCTTGTGATTTTTTATGCTTAATTCTAATCTTTCGTTCGAATAGCAATACATTTTATTGTGAAACTAAGGTTTTATTGTCCATTGTCAAGCACAGTTACTCTGTGTAACATTTACAACACTGTTCTAATAATACTTAGTATTGGTGTGCTTATGGATTGTATGTTTGAGTGTGACTCATTAATACCTGAAGTATAGTGACTGTAATTATTATTATTGTAAGTATTGGGAATCTGTATTGTGTGCTTTGCTTATATCTTTCATGGTTTGTCAGATAGTATTAGTAGAGAATTACTAAAGGTTCCATATTAGATCTCTTGCTCAAGCAAAACACTAGGTGACAGCTTTAGTATAGGCTTCATTTTAGTGCTTTGATCTACGATTTAATGCCTTCTCTTTGGATTTCCAGTATTTGATTTCAGGGAACTAAGAACTAGAACTAGAATCTTTCATTCACCAAATCCAACTTGCTAATGAATACATGAATGCTTCGCTACATAGAAAAAAGATTGTGTTCTGGAGTTAAGCAGGGGATTTAAGATAAAGACTAGCTTGACAAATTTTAGATCCAACGTGTTCTATTTCAGTTTCCACAGATTATTCAGTTGCTTTACATTGCCAGCACTAGTTTTAGATACAAGTTCGAGTTCTTTTTCTGAATTATATCATGGAGTAATTGTTTTGGTTAGTTTGGCAAGTAGAATAGTCTTTTCGTTGCCTGCATATACTGTGTTTACTACTCATAAGATTATGTCCTAGATTGACTTGTGAAGGGTTTTATTTGTGACATTAAAATAGGCGAACACCTACAACAATCCCAGGCAACAACCCTCTTTCCCCATTAGCCTGCACAACCCAAGGAATGTGATTCCCTTCTTTGCTTAGCAATCCCCTAGGCTATCCCGCTTCCCTCTAGGGCTCAACCACAGGTTGGCTAGGAAACCTCATTTTTGGGATTCCATTGTTGGGATTCTGTGGATTATCAATTGTATTGAAATTTCTCAATGACATAAATTATCCTTCCATATAGTCACAATTCTCTTATAATTCATGGTTTATCCAGCAAGATGGCAATTTGAGCTCTTCCAAATTTGGTAACTTGAATTCCATCACTAAGTGATAACTCGGACTACATGAAGATTCAAATTAGAGTGGTTGTTTCAATAGATTGGTCACTTGAACCCCTACTAATTTGAACCCTTTGATAATGCAATTCCTCTATAATTTTAATTGCCCCCCCCAAAACATTCTAACTCACCCCCCAAAACTTCAAACTCTCCCTTTCTCACATGGACAAAAAAGGCATAGGTAAAATTACATGTAAGTGGCAAATCATGTGTCTTCATGGAAAGTACATGTTTTCCCTCTTCTACACTAAATCCAAGGATTAAGGAATACTAATTAAGCAAGGTTAAGGACTGAGGATTATCATTAAAATAATGTTATTTTTCTTTAGCCACCATGGGCCTCTTCAGTCCCCTTTCTTTCCGTCCTTGTGGAGTCATAGCTCCCCATTCTTTTGTTTTTATCTTTTGTAGCATGTGATGTAATTTTGTGTTATCATTCGATGTATAATCTTATATATTATGTTGTTCGACTCTTATCCATTCATTATATACATACATAATGCTAATCTAGGAGTTAAAAATGGGGTATTACATTCCCCCCTCTTAGATTTTGCACAATTCTTGTTGCACATCATCTTTATATACAATAATTTTTACATCAAGATTTCAAAATAAATGTGGATATGCCTCTTGCATTGCATTCTCCAACTCCCACATTTCTTATTCAAGGATGTAGTGGGTTTGTTGGACCTTTTAAGTTTTACCATCCCTATGATTGTTCCTAAGCACAATGATCTTCTTGTATAGTATGCACATTGGTTGTGTTAACTTTTAATACTAGCTCTGATTTATTTTTTCCTCAACAATTAATTTATACCCAGAAAATATTTTGGTCAAATAAAATTATGAAAACTGTTGGAAAATAAATACATTGGTATTTCTAATTTCAAAAAGAAAATTGCAGCAAAAATAAAATAGGAAAATCAACCACAGGAACAATAGAAAATTCTTCCCAAACAAATTCACCTTCACTTTATTAAATATGGAAAATTGGGGTCTTGACCCATAGAGAAACACAAAAAATACCACACACATGGAACCTAGATTTTGACCCACTATGACTAAAGAAGTTCGGCCCTCTGGAAATTTGGCTTCACTAGAAAAATTGGTCCTTGAAATCTCAACACCACCTGCAAAAATCGGCCTCCTCCACCTGTACGGCCTCTTGTACATTGGGAAACTGGCCTCCCTTCTCTGCGCAAACCTAGTTGGAAAAATTCGGCTTCTCTTCTCTGGTTTCAGCTTGCTCCAAAAACTCTGCCTCTTTCTCCACAAGCTCAACCTCCCTAAATTTCACTCCTGAAAATTTTTGCTGCACACCTTTCCCCTCTCGTCAGTCTTGGATTCTCTCCCTTCTTGAGAAAATAGCTGTCAATCACAATATGTCTTTCACCTCTCCCATACTTTTATTTTATAATTTCATCTTGAGCTAAATCCTTAACCCCAGACCTCAAAAGTGATATATGACTAGGATTAATTCTTAACCCACTTAGATTAGTGATAGAGATTAGATCCAAGTAACTTAAATAATTTAATTATTTATCCTTAGAAACTTAGCTTAATAGTCAACATTAATTAATTAAATTAATTAATGTGCTTTTCCTAAGTTAAATCTTAGGAAAGAAATTATAATAATCACTTACTCCACTAAAGCAACCATCTAAAGAGGAAATCAAACATCTTTTGCCATGCTAGACACTTAGCCTATGTAGAAGCACTCGTTCGAGCTAATAACATCAACAGATTGTACCTAGAAGTCTCCTTTTGATTCCACATGAATCAATGCTGCATCAATGACATGGTTAGGATCATGCACATACTTTTTCAACAATGATATGTGGAAGTCATTGTGAATTTTTATCATAGCAGGCAATGGAAGCATGGTCTTATCCTAACCAGGATCTCAAAGGGAACACAATATTTGGCTACCAATTTAGTGCAACCCCCCAACTTCAATGAACTTTTCTTTGGCTTTGCTTTAAAAAACACATGCTCCTTGTTGTCGCCCGGATTGTACAGGCACGACGACAATGCTCAGGACGGGGGTTGTCACTATGATCCCCGCCCACTCTGTTCTAGTTGTCTCCCAACAATAGGCTATGGGGGTAGTCCCTATGGAATGGAGTGAAGGAAAGCAAGTTGAGAATCAACTTGCTTGGGAGACATGAATGAGTGGCCTAGCCACTTGGTTGAATTTAAGTGAGATTATTGATTAAATTAGATTTTTCTATTATGAGACCAGTGCCTTAATGGAGTCACAAATTCTTGCTTCTTATGAATTGAAACCAAATGACCAGATGGACATCCACTGCTTGAATGATTGACTAACCTATATGATGTGAAAATCCTAGGACCTATGTGAGATGCAGTGATCTTGGTAAATTTTAGTTAAATGCCTAGTTTAAATTAGATTATTGATTAAAGCGAGATTATCGATCTTGGTAAATTTTAGTTAAATGCCTAGTTTAAATTAGATTATTGAATTTAAGCGAGATTATTGATTAAATTAGATTTTTCTATTATGAGACCAGTGCCTTAATGGAGTCACAAATTCTTGCTTCTTATGAATTGAAACCAAATGACCAGATGGACATCCGCTGCTTGAATGATTGACTAACCTATATGATGTGAAAATCCTAGGACCTATGTGAGATGCAGTGATCTTGGTAAATTTTAGTTAAATGTCTAGTTTAAGTGTAACCTTTCTTTAACTATTTTGAAGCTGGGTTCCAAGGTAGGTTGTGGGAAGGAGGCTAACAAGAAGCAGGCTAGGGCCTGATTAACGATACCTTCCGTTAGGCTTTTATCACTCGATGCCTTTGGCACTGCAAACACTGTGGCTCTGACGACTGCAAGGTTACCGTGTTAGCCACCGAAGAGTTGCTGAGGCCCTTCAAGCTAGATAGAAAGGGTATCTCTATCAACCTAGCTTGTGCTAGGAGGAAAATTATTAATGCAAATCTAGATCTAGAATGCTTATGCAAGAGATTATGAGTGAGATTTATCTTGAGTTAAGATTCTATTAAGTTGTTTAAGTACTTTGATTAGAAACCTTTTAAGAGTACTTATCAGTATGAAATGCAAATCTTAAACAAGATAAATTGCTTACGGATACAAGTGCAAATTTCAACAATATTTCACAAGATATCAAGCAACCCAAGATGCCAAACGCTAACAATAGTCAATCAAGATGCTGATCACGGATTTATGATAGTTTATATTAGCGATACTACTTCGGAAATTCATATCTATCAATGTTGTAGTAGCAGTGCATAAACTACTTCAAATGACGAAACTTGCCCAACACATTGAAACATAAAATTTCCAATTTGACCAACAATGTAAATTAACTTCTTTAACACATTTTACGATGGTGTATTCAACAATATTTCAGATTTGATTTGAAATTATAACAGTAAGTAAAGACAGATCAGCAAGATAAAATTGCCCAAGATAGATGGCCAATATGCGAAAAAATAGCAAAATGCACTAGAACTTGAAAATTTCAATTTGAGGGCTTTTGGTGAGTTTGACTTTACAATTTTCAGATCTGATATAATTATTACAACAGCAAGTTAACCATAGATCAACAAATTAATCTAGCCAAAAATGGATGCCCAATACTTCTAAAAATAGAAAATTTTCACCAAACTTGAAAAAATTAATTTTTTGAATTTTCTAAAGAATGTGATTCATAAATTTCAGAATTGATAAACTAATTACAGCAGTAAGTTAGTTACAGATCAACAAGCAAAAAATACTGAATATGCTGCCCCAAATGTCTAAAAATAGTAAGTTTTATCGGAAATTGAAAATTCCAAAATTTCTAGTCCTTATCAAGTTTGTGCTTCAGAAATATTTTAAACTTGAATTTCACATTTATGCAGTAAATTTCAACAAAGCTAAAATGTTAGATCCAGGTCAAATTAGAGATGTCCAAGTGGCCAAAACTTGTGAAAACTTAGATTTTGCAATTTTAATTGATATTGACCAATTAGAATATGATTTCAGGGCTTAGAAATTAATGATTTAACCGTTGTAATGAAACTGAAGCAAAATAAGGGTTTGGAGGTTAAACCCTAGGCCCAAGGCCTTGAAGATCCCATTGTTGAAAATCGTTGAAACTTTGGGATTACCTTGCTGCTTGCGAGATATGAATATTGAGACCTTAATCCTGTAAAACCGCCAAGTATTTAGGCTTAAAACTTCAGATTAGGGTTTCAGGTCAATTTTAGGGCAAAAGAGGCCAAAAATTGGAGAACAAGCTCAAGGGAAGCTAATTTGCGAGGATAAATGGGCTAGGATGATAGATTGGGACACAAGGATGGAGAAAATGGCCAAGAAGGGCCAACGCTTTCCCTAGTGAGACTAGTGTTTGGGAAATAAGGGTTTAGGGGCTAAGGCCTAGGGCCTAGGGCCTAAAGGATCCACAAGGGAGCCACAAACCCTTAGAGGGCTGCGGCCTTGTTGGGATGGGGTCTCTGGAGTTAAATTTTGTATTTGCTTCTTGTAAAAATGTAAAGTCTCTGCGATTTGTGGAAGCGGAGCGCGAAGATAGTAAGAGTCAAAGGGGCTTTGGTCCCTTAGGTTGTTAGGTGTTAAGAAGGTTTTGAAACCCACCCATGGTCCATGGACCATGGTATTGTAAAAGGAAAGACTATAAATAGAAGAGTCATAGCGAGTCTAGGGGAGCATAATAAGATAGAAAATCATTGTTCGGGCAAGTAAGTTAAGGCAGGAAAGTCTGTTTCCCGTACTTAAGTGAAGGGGAAGGTTCCTGCAGCTGAGTGCACGAAGACCTTGGTAAGTCCGCAAGCTGAGTGCGCAGGGAAGGAAAGTCTGTACTTTGAAAGATCATATAATAAAAGATAGTTTTGATCCGTACTTTGCGTATTTACTTATCTGTATTTACATCTGCAATTTATGTGTTTCAACTTTGTATCTGAAGGTATATGAATAAATGTTTATCTAATGCGCGAAAGTGGTATATCAGTATAAATTATGCATGTTATGACTAGTTAATGACCTTCGCGAAGATATAATTGTTATGTATAAGATTTATTGTTATTAACTATTCCAGAAGGGTTAGGGTTCACGAAGACAGAGTTAAGCCCTAGAAGTTGCAAGAACCCATCACACAGACCTCTGGATGCAAAAACCTGGTTCTGTCATCCCCCAATATTGCTTTGGGTGAGACTACAACTTCCGCTACGCGGATTGCTGCCGAAAGGGCCAGTAGTTTAAGGTTTTGTTGGTTGGCGCAACTAACGTTGAACCTAGGTCAGGCCCATCAAGCCAACAAATGGTTCCGTTGTCGGGACCATGATCTTGCTGAGGAATGTGATAAGTGGTTCCCCACTAAGAAAGAGATTGAAAAGTGGATTGATTGAAAACTGCACGTGTTTACAACTCAGGAGAACAGAAATCCGCGCTTGTCGAAGGAAGAGTGGCTAAATAAATACCTATTCATAGATGAACACAAAATATTCTTCTGCTCTTTCCCCTGTGAATTGCACGAGTGGCTGTCTAAATTGGTGGATAGTCAAGGTACATGGAAGCTTGACGACCCTATTGTGTAGACACCAGAACTTGTGAAGTGCTTGGAGATTTCAAAAAATAACATCGTGTCGGTTGTCGACCACTGGATCAATGGTATTCTGGGAGGATTCATCAATGAGTTCGCGATCGATACGTCCACCAGCTATAGTGAAGCAGAGCGCAGGTTCTTCAAGGGACCAAGAGGTAAGTACCTGAAATCTTTGAAGACCTGGATTATGATGCTATTGTGTGAAAAGCGGGTTATGCCTTTAAATTTATGTTTGGGACTATGCAAAGTGGGAGAGCATTCAGAAGGAACAAAGAATCAGGCTCTGAATACAGTCTGTTGTTAGGATCTTCTGATTGCGACGATGAAGGTAATATTCTAAGAACACCGCGAAGCGCGCTGCAGATAGTAAGTCAGGGTATCACAGGGATACCTCATCCATCCACTCCACGTCCACCTCCTCCTCGTCCTCCTCACACACCTACATCTCCGCCTCCACCCCCACCCCCACCAAAACCATTTAGCATGGCGAACATGATGAAGATGCTGGTATTTAAGGGTTTGGGAATCGAAGACCCTGAACAATTTTGGTTCATTGCAGATGCTGTATGGAAGGCACAATAGATCATTGATGACTATATGAAGAAAGCACAACTAGTCATGACGCTGCAGGACTGAGCGCTGAGTTGGTACATCAAGTTCTGCACAGATAAACCCAACGTGACTATGCTAGAAACCCAGCAAGCGCTGAACAATGAGTTCAAGAAGCCCAGATCTTAGGTTCAGTGTGTGACAAAGCTTAAGGAGATTCAGCAGAGGGTAAATGAGGCCGTGTGGGACTTCGATCATAGATTAAAGTGTCAGATTTGACAAGCTAATATGAGCATTACAGATACTCAACATAGAGATTGGTACATTGCTTCGCTCCTACCTCATCTGAGATTACCATTGTCGCAACAGAAAATAGGAACACAAGCAGAAGCAGTGGAGATCGCCATGATATTAAAAGATTCACCAGTGCAGGACATGAATATAGGGGTACAACAAATTTAGTCGCATCTGGCAAGCTTGCACATGGAGTTGCAGAGCCTTAAGAAGGGAAAAGAAGTCCAATTCGAAGTGCGCACAGAAGTTTGGTGCCTGGAGTGTAAAGGCCATGGTCATCATAAGGACCACTGTCCAGTTTATCAAAATTACCTTATTGGGGAAGGTCTTGTTCCTCTAAAGCCAGAAAATATCGCTCGACCAAGCGCATGGGTAGCCTTATGGTATGCTATTTGTCAGATAGCTAGGAAGCACACGACTGACAACTGTTATCTACTACAAAAGTTTGTGCATACTCCGCAACAGTTATTTTGTAATTTCTGTAAATCAGTTGGGCATGATGAGCGCAACTACTGAAGCTACGAATTGATGATGGAGTGGATCCCTACAGGCGGAAAATCGGCCTTAGGATCAGGGTGCGGGTGCAGCGCGTGGAGGATTCTAGGGCTGAGGAAGAGGACGAGGAGGAGGGGCTGGAAGGGGTTGTAGACAAGTCATTTGTTATAATTGTGGGGAAGTAGGTCATTTTGCGTGCAACTGTCAGAACCCAATGTATCCCTCCTGTCAGTATTGTCAACAGTTTGATCATGTTATAAAAGATTGCACGGTACTAATAGCCAAGATGTAGGAGAAAAAGGCTCAAATACCTATGTAGAATATTCAAATGATGAGGGCGGAGCCTCGCAAAGAAGAACCTAGCATTAATATAGTGACGCGAAGTGGTATTGTCACTGGAGAAGATAAAGGAAAACAATCGGAAACTGAAGGATGGGTATGCAAGGTTGCTGAGAAGGAAGTGGGATTTGATCTAAGGCGGGCTAAGGAAACCTTTATGGAAGCCAAAAAGAGCTTCGCTGAGGCCTCTACCTCATGAAGTCAGGCGGAAACAACGAAGCACTGGACGTAGATCCTTCGCTATTAGCTACCATTTTGAAGACTTGTATGAAGTTGTTACAGGATAGAAAGGTGGTAAAAGGGCTCCAAGAGTTAATTGATAGTTGTACAGGTAAGGTTAAGACTCCTCCCGAACAATGCGTCATACAAAAAGTGGGCAAAAGCAAGAAACGAACAAGTTGTGAAATGAGGCTAACTGTGCAGATTGGAGAGTACAAAATGGATTAGGTAATTCTCAATTTAGGATTTGATGCGAATGTGCTACCAAAACAAACTTGGGAAAGAATGGGAAGACCTGCACTGCAGTGATCTCCTATCTAGCTACGCATGGCAAATCAACAGAAGATCATTCCTATGGGGTGCCTGTATGGGGTTACGGTGGATATTGAAGGAGCGAGTGCCCTGGCCGACTTTGAAGTGATCGAGATAGTGGACGATAGTAATCCTTACCCTGCGCAATGCGCTATTAGGCATTGATTGGGCCTTCGACATGGATGCAGTCATTAATCTTAAGAAGTGCAGGATACGTTTGAGAGGAAGGCGTTCCGAGTTATTGTTCCATTGGATCCAACTGAAGGTGCACGATACATGGAACCAGTCTGCGATTATGAAGAAGAGGACGATCTGGACTAGATATATAAGATAACTGCGCATGATGAGGACTGGATCAATCCTACAACAGATGGGCGAATTACATGGGACAGAGATAGCTCCTGCACCTTAGATTTTGATGAAGAACTTGAGCATTGGAAGAATAGATTACATGAAGTCTCCTCGCTACGCTGCAACATGTTGACAAAATCGCTTCATGCATATCCACAAAGGTACGAAATCTACCTCATTATGATGGTTTAGATGATGTTAATTTGTTTTTGGATAAGTTTGAAAGGGAGGCGTTAGAAGAGAATCGATTCTAGGCACTAGATCTGGCACTGCGTGCTACGCCTGCTATGGGTGGGGTACACATAAGGGAAAATTCGCTGATTGGAAAGAATATAGGCGAATAATGAAGCCGAGGTTCGAGTACGCTAATACTCGTATGACGGAGAAATACACAAGAAAAGACGATCCGCGCGAGCATTTGGCGCGGTGGACTAAAGCTTGGGAAGAGGAACCTCAACCTGAATGGGTGCACATCTTTTGTCACACTTTGGATACCATTCTGATGAACTGGTACCTGGAAACCGAGCTGCGGCATGGGACGACCGAGTGGGCTATCCTGAGGGCAGTTTCTTGGTGACCTTCAACTTTGAGGATGGCTTTGAATGTATTGATGAGGTGCTCCAAGAAATTAAGGCTGCAATCTTTAGAATGCCTAAGGAATCGGTAGAATGGGTTCAACCAGACTGGAATATTCAGCTGTGCCATGCGCTGCAATGTTATAACGTGATCGCAAAAGAAGAAGAGATGACCCTAGAAATATCAACATTCCGGAGTCTGAGGGACAACACGATGTTGAAGGACCCAAAGCAGCAATCCCTGACATAGCAGAGCCTTTGAAGACTAGACAGGTAAACTTTGGATCAGTCAACCTCGTGGCACTACCTATCCAAACCCTGCATGAGTTGCACCAAGGAGTATCGAATGAGCCGAGGGTTAGGGAGCAGCGCGCGTTGCTGGTGATTAATGAAGTAAAAACAAATAACCAACAGATCTTCGAAGAAAAGGTGTAGGCACTAAAGGAGAAGGAAGAAATTGCTACGCGCAAGTAGCACTTAAAAGCAGCGATTACACAGGCGTGTAATGAGCTGCCTGAACTTAACATTGCAGCGTCGACAGAAAAGATCCAGAAGTTGGCCGTGACGGTCAAAGAGTCTAAAGATGAAATCAACCGAGTCCAATTTGAATTACAGCTACAGATTTCGGAGTTGCAATTGAAGCTACAGCCGACAACTCCGCCAGAGGTTCGAGAGCAGCGCAGAGCTGCTATAAGGGAAGAAATGGCCACACTAGAAGCAACAGTCAAGGACTGCACAGAGTTGTTCGAGCAAGCCATGGAGATATGGATGTCTCTGCAGGAGGACCCCACTCTGCAGAAGATTGGTGCAGACCTTAGAGCAAAACAATTGCAGTTTGATGAGATTAGGTCGACTGTGTGCACTTTGGCGCCAATGCAGCGGTTCGCAAGACTACAGGAAGGGAAGCAGCATCAGAATGAAATTGAAGAGCTGCGCTAGAAAGAGGCCATTCTTGTGGAAAGAACACAGCCTTGGACAGATGAGGCCAACCAGCTAACTCTATTAGTGCAAAGCAAGCTTAAGGGCATGCAGCAAACTCAAAGGGCCATGGGCCTTGCGGTGGAAGGCCCCACTACAGAGAAATTGGTCGAGGAAGTACAGTAGGCAGCTACGCAGGGCACAACTGATTTGCGGGTTTTGAAGTTGGAGTTCCACGAACTCCAAGCAAAGATTGAAACGCCAGCTGAGTGACTCGAGGACGAGTCACCAAATTGTGTTGGGGGCCTGTTGGGATGGGGTCCCTGGGGTTAAATTTTGTATTTCCTTCTTGTAAAAATGTAAAGTCTCCACGATTTGTGGAAGCAGAGCATGAAGATAGTAAGAGTCAAAGGGGCTTTAGTCCCTTAGGTTGTTAGGTGTTAAGAAGGTTTTGAGACCTGCCCATGGTCCGCGGACCATGGTATTGTAAAAGGAAAGGCTATAAATAGAAGAGTCATTGTGAGTCTAGGGGAGCATAATAAGATAGAAAATCATTGTTTGGGTAAGTAAGTTAAGGCAGGAAAGTCTGTTTCCTATACTTAGGTGAAGGGGAAGGCTCCTGCAGCTGAGTGCACGGAGACCTTGGTAAGTCCGCAAGTTGAGTGCGTGGGCCCCTGCAGCTGAGTGCGCAGGGAATGAAAGTCTGTACTTTGAAAGATCATATAATAAAAGCTAGTTTTGATCCGTACTTTGCATATCTGCTTATTGTTATTTACTTTTGCAATTTATGTGCTTCCGCTATGTATCTGATGGTATATGAATAAATGTTTATCTAATGCGCAAAAGTGATAGATTAGTATAAATTACGCATGTTATGACTAGTTAATGCCCTTCGCAAATATATAATTGTTGTGTATAAGATTTATTGTTATTAATTGTTCCGCAAGGGTTAGGGTTCATGAAGATAGAACTAAGCCCTAGAAGCTGCAGGAACCCATCGCACAGACCTCTAGATGCAGAAACCCGGTTCTGTCATCCCCCAATAATGCTTCGGGTGAGACTGCAGCCTGCGCTACACGGGTTGTTGCTAAAAGGGCCAATAGTTTAGGGTTTTGTTGGTTGGTGCAGCTAACGTTGAACCTGGGTCAGCCCCCATCAAGTCAACAGGCCTAGGAAGAGGAGGAGGGAGGGCCAAGTGGAAGAGGGGAGGCCGAGAAGGCTAGGAGAGGAAGACGCAAGGGAAGGAAGCCGAGGGGAGGGAAGCCAAGAGGAGGAGGGGCTATCGGCTAGCCTAGGAAGGCTGAGGAGAAGAGGAGGAGGGAGACGGAAGCCTCGAGACCCCATGATAAGGCCTAAAGTGGCCCTAAACCAAGACGCAGAGGGCAGAAGGGGAGACGCTGAGGTTAAGGAGGGCAGAACCAGGCTAGAAGCCTTGGAAAGTTTGAAACCCTTGCTCCAATTTTTTTTTTTATGCTTCAACTCTTTGGTTTTCTAAAATTTTTTCCTTGGGAACCCTGCAAAAAATTCCAAGAGACTAGATCTTACCCTCAAGGGCCTAGATCTAGCTCTTCTTCTACTTAACTCCTTGATCTAACCTGAAAAAATGAAAATAGAGACATCCAAACCCCAAATATATACAAAATAAATCTAAAACCCCAACCCAAGTTAGAAAAATAAATTACAATTACAATTTACAATTTTATTTACAAAATATACATGGGTTTTTAAATGGATTTTGAGAAAATATTTTTTATAATATTTTTTACTTGAAAGAATGGCTAAAACGCTTCAGAAAAATTAATGATCACTATGGCCCAAGCGAAGATTAAATCCACCATATAAAAACTAGAGATCCAAGCAAAGTAACCCTTGCTTACAGTTTGTGAACTTGGAGACCAAGGATCGAGTACTTGCAAACACTATGTATTATTTCAAAATAATAATCATAAAGCACCACATAGGAAGCCCGTAGTCAATACATACCACAGATCAACGAAACAAGTGCACTTCGAGTTGCACCCCAAAGTTTTTTATTATGGTAGAAAAAATAGTTCCCAACGAGACAATAGTTTACACAATGCTTCAACAACAATTCTAGCTAGAGATTAAGATGACTAGAGATGCAAATGACTCTAATTTATAGATAAATCCTCCAAATGGAAAAATAACAGTTAGTTTCTTTGATCCTTGTCAAAATAATCTTGGCTGTTGATAAATACTTCAAGATCCTTTAATCTTGGCCCTTGATTTCTTATTTTGAGGAATTTTTGAATTTATCATTTAATTCCATTTTAATTAGTTCAAAATTAATTATTTAAAGCTAATTCCTGAAAAATTTGACTTCGATTTAACCGCCAAGGTCCAAGGGTCCAAATTTTCTTGAAAAAGGCAATATTCCCTTGGTGGAGGCCCTTTAAAAACTGATTTTTTCAAGACCCACGAAATTTTCAATTGGAGAATTTATTTTCCTAGACAATTTAATTTTGATTCTAATTAATTAATTTTCTGGCTTAGGATTAATTTTATTTTGCCAAAAAAATTAATTAATCTGCACATGAAGGGATTAATTATTTTTCCAACCCTCTAATACATATGATTTTTCATTTACAAGACTCAAAGAGGGAATACACATTTGTCTTAGATCCTCAAGACACATAACCCATCTGCGACTCAATATGATCTAGTAAACCAAGCGATTTATGGTAGCATCGGATGTGCTCTAGCCATGAAAATTGGTGGAGAGGCTAAAGCACATGAGATCTCCAAGACCTAGAAATGGTTTGAGGAAATTCCACCCGGTTAGAGAGATATTAAAATAATTAATATTTTTAATGGAGTTCCTAAGTCTAAACTTAGGAAAATTAAAATATTAATGGGTTTAAATATAAAACTGTGTGAGAAGGTTTTAAATGATATGGATCAAGCCAAATCTAATCTTAGCGATTGATTAGAGATTTAATCTCAGCGGTTGAAGACTCAACAGGAAAAGTATAAGAGGAGGCTTGAGGGTCAGTTGGAGACACACCGAAATTGATCAGTTAGTTCGATTTTATGGAGCGCGGTTTGCTGAGAAAATTGGAACAAGTGATCTGTTGCAACAAGGGGCAGTGAGTACATAGTAGAGAGGCAAAGATAGTGCCTGAGGGTCAGCGTAGTGACTAAAGAGGCTGACGTAGAGGCAGCCAGAGCTACGCAGAGGCAGCAGGAGCCACGCAGAGGTAGCTAGAGACTGCGCAGAGGCTAAGGGGCCTACATGGGCGACGTAGAAGGCCAGCGAGCTGACTTGACGCAAAGGGTTCTAGAGCTACGTTGAGGCTAGCAGGGCTGACGCAGAGCCTTGGAGAAGTGCCGAAAGGATTTTCGTGGGGCAAACTTGCTGCATATCTATCTATGAGAAGAGGTATTACTGCCGTGTAAGAATCTTTGTTGGGTGAGCCAGTTTGGCACCCTAGTTGTACTCAAGAAATCTACATAATAATAAAATCCTCAGAACTGCTGCACCGGTTTTCCTGCATTGGGTTTTTCCAGGGACGATTGTCCAAAAATAACAGTGTCCCTTATGTGTTTGTCTAGTATTTCAGTTGTTGATCTGTATACGAGTTAAGGTTGCATTTGTGTTTATTTTCAGTATTTATATGTATAAACAAGTTGTTAATGGAATAAACAAGTAGGTGAAATAAACCAGATAATGCAGTAGGAATTTCTGACATGTCAGACTTAGAAATTTCAACAATTTGTAATAAAATAATTTAGCCAATTAACTTAAATTATTCCCAAACTACTTTTACATCTGACTCGACTAAAACACTAGGACTCACCTAATAATTCGGCAATAAATTTTACCCTAGCTTTGGAGGTTTAAGATGGAGGGAAAAAACTCTTCTGATTGCCGTGTCGAAAAACAAAAGTAATCAGTGAGGTTAAAAAACCTTCTAGGATGGAATTCGTCATCAAATTATAGGCTTACCTAAGTTATTACATAGACTCATGGTTTTACTAAGATCATTTACAATATATAACTTGCAGAATGGGATGATTATGACACACGTACTGCTGATATGTGATTCGATCCTTCTTGAAAAAGTTGGTACTTCTGCTTCCTCGGAACTTTGACAAGTTGAGTGCAACACTCCCCAACTTTAAATTCCCTTGGTATTTTTTCTTTATTAGCCTAACCCTTTTTCCTATCGTGTGCTACCTTTAAATTCTACTTGATCTTGACCATTTGCTTTTCCATTTCTTTGAGCAATTATGGCCCAATTACTACTTTGTTTGCTGGGTTGTCCCAACTAACTGTCATATTGCACTTTTTGTCATACAATTCTTCAAATGGACTCATCTTTAGTGAAGCTTGATATCCATTATTATAGTCGACTTCTACTAAATGCAACTAATCCTCACCTGGACAGATCTTCCATCACATACATTCTTAACATGTATTCAATCACTTGATTGACTCTCTAGTTGCCATATATTTCTGGATGATACGCTGTACTAAAGTTTCGATTTATAGAAAAGCTCTTGAATAATCCTTTACAAAAGCAAATAAAATTTGGACCTTTGTTTGAAATAAGTGGTTTAGGTATCCTATGCAACTTGGCAATATCTTTCAATATGATTGTGTAGGTTTCACGTTTAGTCATGATAATGTATAAAAATTCTGGAAATAAAAATGTGTGATATTTTAGGATGTCCAATGTTTTGGATGGACACTCCATCCATCATCAGGAATGAGTCAAGCTTTAAAGATAGAGAAGAGTGCAAGGTAAGGTAAGAGATTTATAAGGTAAAGGAAATAGATAACCATGGAAAAAATATAATAGAAAAAAATGGAGAAGTCATTGTGAAAAACATTAAATTATTAATATAACCATTGGTAAATAATACTAGATACTAATTGCTAATTAGTGAATTTTGATTAAAAAATTCAGGAGGCCAAATAAAACATATCGAACCTAATGGTAAAGAAAGGGTAGAGAAAATGTCAAAGGGGAATTTGAGGTAAAAGAAGATAAAATGGAGGGTAAAAAGAGTGGAATTTAGAAATTAAAATAGAAATTAAGGTTGAGAATAGAAATAAATATAAGTGTAGATAAAAATAGTTTGAGGAAACCAATAATTCAAATGGAGACTGAAAATAAGGGTCAATGATTAAGATAATGTATGACAAGTATCCAAGATTGACTAAGTTTGTACCCATCTTCTGGATTAAAATTATTTGGATCTTAACGATTTCTAGTGCTTCTCAAATGATGCAGGAAGAGTGATAGGGGGTGAAGAAAGAATTTTGGTTTGGTAAAAAAGAATGAGATGTTTAGAGTTATGGGAATGTTTAGCAGCTGACTTGGAAACACGGTTGTGGAGAGTGTGAGCTACATGTTCTTTGAGACGAGTTTTGAAGGATCTAGCAATTTGGCCTATGTATGATTTTACATAGGAATAGGAATTTGATAGACTCCATGGTCAAGCATGGGGTCAGATTTATCCTTAACTATTCAAAATAACTGTTTAACGATTTTACAGTGTTTAAAGAGGGTTTTTATGATTCATTTGGCCAAAATCTTATGTGATTTATGGTATCTTTGATGTAGGGAAGAGAAATAGAAGCTACAGGGAGGGGTGAGAATGAAGATTTTATAGATTTGAAATGGAGGGTAGGGCGAAAGGAATTGATAATTTGAGAGGTTGAATAGCCATTGACCACAAGGGTTTTTGTAAGGTGAGGTTTTGCTTTCTCCAAGAAAGGAGTAGAGATTTGAATGACTCAGGTAACAAGAGACTTTCATCGTTTGGCCTCATGGAAATCCTTCTCTGAACTCATTCTTTGGCCATATTAACAACGTTTCTCCCCATATCCAATTTATTATCAAAATTAAAAAAGACAACTCTCTGCCCTTTCTGGATGTTCTTATTTTTTGTCTTCGAGATGGCACCCTTACCCACCAAGTTTTTGGAAAATGACTCACACTGATTGCTACCTCCATGTTTTTTCTCACCAGCACCCTATCTAAAAATCTGTCATTTTAAAAACTCTTGTTACTCAAACCATTTGAACCTCTGCTTCTTTGTTGGAGAAGGAAAAATCCTACCTTACAAAAGCTATTGTGGCTGATGGCTATTCAACCTCTCAAGACTCAAATTAATAAGGATTTAACGGTTTTCACAATGACTACTTCATTTTTCTGTTATATTTTTTCCATGGTTATCCATTGCCTTTATCTTATAAATCTCTTACTTTATCCTACACTCTTTTCTAACATTACAAATTGATTCATCCTTGATGATGGGTGGAGTGTCCTGAAATGTTGTACATTCTAAAATATCATACATAGTGTACTTCCAAAAAATTTATGCATAATCTCTTTAAAGTAAATTGCTGCTATATTAACCTCTTTATGAGCCAACTTAACTGCAATAAACTGAACATCTTTGGTTTATTTTTCAACCAGTACTATTATTGAATCATGCTTCCTTGCTATCTTGGGTAACTTAGTGATAGATTCAATAGTTGCCACTTCCCATTTCCACTTTGGAATCAGTAATAGCTATAGCAAACCTGCTGGATTCTTGTGTTTAGCCTTTACTCTTGGACATTCCATACACTTGGCTATATAATCAGCTACATCCTTGTTCAATCTTGGCCAAAAATATTGAATTCTTATTGCTGCTATTGTTTTCTATTAACCATGATCTGCAAAATATGGAACATTATGTATTTCTTTAAGTACAGGCTTCCTTAATTTATAAGAGTTAGGGATATAGACCCTATTTTTATGGATAAGAATGTCGTTCTGTTCCAACTTATAACCCTCATACTTCTGCTGTACATTCTTTTTCTCCAAGCCTTATTGTATCTGAAGATGATGCTCATTGGAGGTAGTAGCCTCAAGAATTCTGTTCCTCAAATCAGATTTTCACATAGAGTCATTGCATGTACTTTTCTATTGAATGCATCAACAACCTTGTTCTCCTTCCTTCTAATATGTTTAATACCAAAGTCATATTCACTGGGAAAGTCCAACAATCTTGTCTGCCTAGCATTTAAAGCCTGTTATTCAAATAAATATTTTAGACCACTGTGGTTTGTTTTTAACTCAAACTTTCTCTCCATTAGGTAATGTCTCCACATGTTTAGTGCATAAACTATTGCAACGAGTTTTAAGTCATTGGTGATATAGTTCTTTTCATGCTCCTTAAGCTTCTTGAATTCATACAAAATCACATGCCCATTTTGAGTAAAAACTCCACCAAGTTCCTCTTTGCAAGCACTTGTACATAACACAATTTTTGTTTGGATTTACAAAATTAATAATTGGTGCATTACTAGTAATCAATTCCTTTAACATCTAGAGGCTTTCTTCACACTTTCTTCTTTTGTAAAGGTGGGATGGGATGACTATGCTGGAGAATTCTTCTACAAATCCTCTATAGTATCTGGCAAGCCTGATGCATAACCTTACCTCAGCTACGTTCTTAAGTGTGAGGCATCCCCTAATAGATTCAATCTTCCCTGAATATATTGTTATATCTTCCTTAAAGATGACGTGTCCCAAATAATGAATCTACCTTTGATAAAGAGAACACTTGCTTAAATTAGCATATAGTTGATGCTCTCATAGCACTTGTAGTATTGACATCAAGTGCTCTTCATGTTCCTCTTTTAAAATTGAATAAGAATGAAATCTAGGAATACAAGGGCAAACTTATTCGAATAATTTCTAGATATTCCGTTCATTAGTTGGTGCATTTGTTGATTCAAATGGCATTAGTACAAATTCATAGTGTCCATACTTGGTTTTGAAAGCTATCGTACTGATATCTTCATCCTTTATTCTTATATGATGATAGCATGATCTTAGATCTATCTTCTAAAAGATCTTTTCTCCTTTTAATGGATCAAATCGGTCATTGATTTTTGGTAGAGGATATTTATTTCTCGAAGTGACCTTGTTTTGTTGTCTAAAATCAATGCATAGTCTCAAAATCCCATATTTCTTCTTTACAAAGAGTACTTGTTCGCCCCAATGAGAGACACTTGGGTGTATATACGTCTTCTTTAACAATTCTCAATTCGGATGTTCTCATTTTGTATTGAATCTTGGATATTGGAGTGTCTATAGGCATCAAATTAATAGAGAAATCAATCTAAGATCTTCTTCTAGCTGTTAAACTTTTCTTGAAGAAGCTTACTTTGATTCCAATTGTTGGAAATACACAATGATACCGAGGGGGGGTGAATCAATATCACTTAGATTTAAGTTGTTTTCACTTTATTAATCTTAAAAATAAAACCTCATCACATAATCAATCATCAACACAATGCATAAACACTGAGATTAAAGTGAAAATTCAAACTCGAAGAAAAAATACTTGAATTGCTTTTCATATAGTGTTCAATTTATTACAACCACTTGTGAGGAGACCAATCCTCTATAAGCACCAACTTACAAGAATTGCAGGATCCAACCTGTTAAGAATATGAGGACACCAATCCTCTATAAGCACCAACTTACAAGAATTGCAGGATCCAACCTGTTAAGAATATGAGGACACCAATCCTCTATAAGCACCAACTTACAAATCTGTAGGATCCAATCTGGAAGCTTGTACTTAACCTTGACAAATCTGTTGTCACTTCTGTTTAGGAAGCCTTGATGAATTAGGGCTCAGCCTCCTCTAAACCAACACACAGAACTTAGCTAGGGATCAACCTCCTTCAAAACTCGACCTCTGGAACAGACCTCGGCCTCTCAACAGAATAGATTTCGGCCTCTTAGAATAGACCTCGACTTCTACAAAATTTGGCCTCTAGAACAATCCTTGGCCTCTCGATAGGGCTGACTTTGACCTCTTTTGAAACATAACTTGTCCTCCTTGACACCAAAACTCGATCTCCTTCAAATAAAAACCAAAACAAATAGAAAAACCTTCAAAAATTATGCCAACAAATACTTAACAAAAGACTTCTCCAACTTGGCTTCACTTCACTAAGTGGTTCATGAGGTATGAACCCCAGATCTACTCTTCCTGCTTGCTAAACCAAAACTGAACTTGCTTGGGCAATGGCTAGAAATGATCATTCCAACACCTATTTATAGTGCATTTAGGGTTTAGGGTAGGGCCAACTTGTCCACTGGCTTGTTCAACTTGTGCAACTAGTAGAATGTATAATGAATATTCAAAAAATCATTTCTCCTCAACCATGAGGAGTTAGAAGGCGTGCCATATATCATTGGAAAGGTCTCAAAATTTGCTATTTGACAATGTAACTTTCTCTTTCATTTGGACAATCTTTGACATTAATAACAACCATTTTCAACAATTTTATGCTATTTAATGTAAATTTTGCCATAACCTAACCCTTGTGTACCATGAAAAAGAGGAAGAAGATATATTTTTTTAAAGATTGACACACAAGGACAATGCCTTTTATCAATTGCGTATATGGAGTTAAAAGGGTGAGGTCAAAGGTGGATGACCTTGAATGGAGTGAGAAACAGAGAGGAAGACTATTAATTTCTAAATACTAGATTTGATTTATATTACAAGCAATTTTTATAGCTCAAAAAGATATTTAACCTAATAAATGATTTTTTGTAATTATTGAAAATATGCAACTGCGGTCAATATTTTTGTCAGCAAAGTCAAAGGAAAAATTATTATTTTTTATGATGTTCAAGTCGACCCCAATTTGACAGATCAACCCCACTTCATCAAGGGGTTTGATCCTTGGTCAAAACCCACTTGTTTGGACATGTATATATTGACGAATTGACCTCCTCAAATTTGGCATCTCATCTCATGGAAGAAGAGAATTGACCTCATTCTTGAAAAGAATAAAGTCTTGGATTTGGTCAAAGGAAAAGTGAAGAAACCTACCAAAGGATCTAGTGATGCAGATAAAGTGAAGTTTAGAGAGTCAAAAATATTGGCTATGACACTAATGGTAGAAAGTATAAAGGACAATATTGTCCCATACATTTCCAACATAGACCATGCTATAAAAATGTATGAAGCCTTATCAAAATTGTTCACTATCAAGAACATCGGTCAAGTAGCAAGTCTTAAGAATGAATTGAGGACTGCAAAATGACAAAAGATGACACTGTGGCTTCCTTCTTTGTAAGGATAGCTAGAATTAGAGATGACCTTCTAGCCATTGATGAGATTGTACCAAAAAAAGAGCTAGTGATTACTAAATATGGGATTGCCACCTACATGGAGTGCTTTTGCTTCAGGACTCAACAACTGGAAAGAAACTCCATCATTTGAACAATTATGGAATGCCTACAGCCAAGAAGAGATGAGAATCTCTTTAATAAACAATAATGAAGAAGAAAAAGTTTCAAATGCATACTCCGCTTATCACAAGAAAGTAAACTTCAAGAAGTCAAAAGGCCCAAGAAGGAAGGTAGACATGTCCAAAATACAATGCTACCAATGCCATAAAATGGGTCACTATAAAAGTGACTGTCCCGACAATCTGAAGAATAAGAAAAGGAATAGGGACCAAGCTAATGTTGCTGAAGAAGGATCTCCAAAGAAGAATAAAGCCAAAGAACTAGATATAAGGTTATAGGTATCCCTCGAGCTTGGAGGGAGCCCTCACCAACTTCCAAAGATAAGTTTCTTATTCCTTATATTACCTTTTCATTTTTAGTTTTCCTTACTTATCTAAGTTTGCTTGCATTAAATATTAATCACATTTCTATTCATGTTTTCCTTGTTTAGGAAAAGCTTGACGAATACTCAAGGATTATGGAAGAAGGCCTCACAAAGACAAAGCATTGGAGTTACAAGGTTTGTTAAGAAACAAAAGGTATGCCTTAGACTATAAGTTTTTGCTCTCTTCATGATATTCATTCTTGATAAACTATTCTACATTACTAACATCATTGTGTCTAGCTCTCTTGAATCATAAATATCTTTGATTATTCTCGTGGAACCCTAGAAAGTTTCTTTGTAAAACCCTAACTTAAGGGTATGTCGATGATAATGTATGAAACCCTAGCCTATTTAGGGTTATTGATGAAGTCTAAAGAAAATGTTTGATGCTTTGATGATGTCATGTTTGGGTTTTTGTATGGTTATGAAAAACCCTAATTTGTTAGGGTTGAATGGTGATGTATGAAATCTCAAACCTCTGAAGTATTAGGGTTTGTTGTGTTATGTATTGAAACCCTAAATCATTAGGGTTTGGTAGCGTGTATAAGCAAGACCCTTATAATGTCCTAGAAATGATATCCTACGTATATGTGTGTTTGTCTGATCGAAACCCTAGTTTGATCAAGTTTGTTATATGTCTAACTTTAACATATTGATATTTGTGTCGTTGGGTTTGACTAACAGTGGTATCTTCGACCTATTCAAGAGTTTCCATGATACATTTGGCTCCTTGCTCAGTTATATATTCGGCCTTTCCTAACAAGAATGACTTTGACATAACTACAACAATGATGACATTGACCTACACAATGATCTACAATGGACATCTCTATGTCAAAAATGCAGAGAAAAGTAAAAAGGCCGAGCTTGAAAGGAATCACAACAAAATCAATGTATAAGGAGGTTCAAAACAGTTCATAGTATAACCAATATTCCAAAAATAAGAATATGGTTTAGTATGGGTCATGAAATCTGTCTTGAGAATCCAAAGTGCTGAGCATAAGGATAAATGTTTTGACAACATATCAGAAATCCAAGAACTAAGGTATACTTAATCTACAAGAGTATAAATGGAGCATCCAAAGAAGTCAGTTATCAGGTCTTGGGAATATGTGATAGAGCAGTAGTAAAAGTCGAGTTAAAGATCTATAGCAACATTCTTTAAACAAAAGTAGCAGAAGTCAATCTTGGCATTCTTGAAGGCAAAACTTAAGAAGGTACAACTTTATCCTTGAAAAGAAGTCACTTACAAATAGAATGAGGTAAGAAGGAAGTGAGGTATGTATAATTGCGTTAACAATATAAAGTCTAACTCAAATTAGATTAGGGATTTTGAAATCTCTTTTGGTTCTCGGGTTTGTAATATTGAAAGTTGTTGGCATCCAAATTCTTATAAACCCTAGTTAAGAAATCCTAATTCTATTTCCTTTTGTAGAAACCCTAGTTTTGATCTCTAGGGAGTCCAAGAAGAAATTGAAAAATCCTAGCAAGTATAGAATTGAATGTAAAACCCTAGAATTAATATTTTAGAGTTTGGATCTAAAAATCCCTAGTTTGTCATCATACTCTTGTAGATGTATACTTTTGGTACTTGTCAAGTAAATGTTGCAGGTAAGAGGGAGCTCTTCATAAAGAAGCTTCCAACTTCTTACAAAGGATAAGTATTATATATCTAGATTTATCTTTATTATCCTTTCTCTTGTATTTTTTCCTTGAAAGGACTAAGCTTGCAGGTATAAAGATTATGGCTAGATTAAAAGGGAGACTTCAAAGGAAAGACTTGAATCATGAAAGAAACTTTGTTGCAAAGGGAGCCCTTCAAAGAGGAAGCCCTACAAGGTTTGTAAAAGAAGCAACTCAAGGTATGTTCATGACCACAAGATCTATAGCTAATCTTTTTCATTTTAAAAAGGTACAATCATTTTTGAATTACTGACTCTCTCATGTCTAGGGATTTGAATCATCAAGATTCTTATTTAGGGTGATTAATCTTTGCATTACATCAACCCTTACTATACCATCTATCTTTTGTTCACTTTGGTAAAACCCTAACCTTTAGGGTTCTGTAAAACCCTAACATTTTGATGCTTAAGATATGTTGATAATGAAACCCTAGCCTACTTAGGGTTTGTTAATAAAACTCTAGAACATATGATTAAATCCTACTTTCTTGATGATTAGGGTTTGTTGATGCTATAATGAAACCCTAGCTTTTTAGGGTTTGTTGATGTCTAGGATATACGATGAAACCCTAGATTTTTAAGGTTTGGTAAATTAGGGTTTATGGAAAAACCTTTGTAATAGTTTGTAAAATCTTAGGAATGAAACCCTAGATGTATATGCTTTCGTATGTTTGAAACCCTAGCTTGGTTGAGTTGTATAACTAACATTGGAGTTTTGATGTTTGTGCCTAAGGTTTACGACAAAACCTTAGTAAAGATTGATATAAGTTTCTAGGGCATGATGATGAAACCCTAGATGTAAATGCTTTTGCTATGATTGGAATTTTACTAAGTTGTATGATACGGGGAAACAGGTACGAGTTTCCAAAACCGGTATGGGTACGAAAGGTGACACCCCCAAATTTTGGAAATGGTGAAACACGATATATATATATATATTAGGACATTTAAGAAATATGTGCAATCACAAAGCATACATGATACATTATAATTTATTACATTATGATTAAATTGTCCAATGTCAATGCATAAATTACAAGTCTCTAAATTTACATCACATTTACTCATGAATCACATAATGAAAATTGCAATATCCAAAATCAACCTTTATTGTATATCCAAATTTAAAAATCAGCCTTTATTATATATATGAGGCTGCAAGTACAATAAAGACAATGAGGTTGCAAGTACTATAAAGACTAAAGACTAATAGCCTTCAACCCTGTGCCATGAAAAATTTCTAATTTCTTTTCTTGTGCTTGATTGGGAGTCTCCTCCTGCATAGTCGAACGCCCTTGGTGCTCTTGATTAAATACAAGTTCCATACCCTAGTACCCTAGGTGCTCTTGATTATTGGGAGTCTCCCCTGCATAGAGGGCTTGGTGCTCTTGATTAAATACAAGTTCCATACCCTAGTACATGACAAAATCCATTGGAAACATTGCAATCACCCCAATCCTGAAATCCTAAAAAAATGATAAGTCTGCTGGATTTTGAGTGATATTTAAGATTCTACTTTCTCCATATGAAATCCAATGGGGGCGAGACCACTTTCAAACATCCTGAGTCATTTCATGGTAATGTTAAAAATTTAAGTAAAAAATCACTTTTGCTTTAAGAATTTAACATTACCATGAATTGAATATCAACACTAGGGCCATAGCCTTGAACATTAGGTTGCCCCACTCAAAATTTTTGTTTCCAATCTTCAATGGCTCCCTCTATCACTCCTGAATGTTTTGAGTTTGGAGAACAACTAAAACTCTATAAATGGTTTTTCGTGATTGATAAAGCTATGAGCAAGATTCAGATGTTTTGACGAAATGTTGAGGCTGAGTTTGGTGTTGTTGGATAAGGGAAGCTTCCATGGAGATATGTTTGGATTATGTGATGAACTAAGTAGCATCAGAAAGATTGAGGACCCCGAAGATTTGTGCTAAGATATATATATATTGAAAGTTTGTTACTAATTGGGGTTATGATTGTGCAGGATCTCTCCATAAGTAATTTGAATATTTTAGAAGCATGCTTGGACTGGTGGGTATATCTTATTTAGTTAATAGGAGAGATGAAGCATCTTAGGCTGCGTGCCTGTGTGATGCTTGGGAGGACATCTTGCCGACCTGTGATGATGTCTAGATCCCGAAGTAGGGAGGGTATCGTTGGTCTTGTAGAGCTCCAACCTTGGATGTGATACCTAGATCCCTGTGGGTTGGTGTTAGAGCTGAATGTTGATGGTACCTATAGTGGCATAAGCTTGGATAACGCCTTAGTCCCAACCAGTTAGATACCTTGGTCAAGTATCTAATCTTTAACATTGCATATGCTATGACTCTTCATAGAACATATCATTTTGAGTTCATCCTTGTACCTATATATATTTATAATTATGAATACCTCTCTAGTTAAGAGGGAGTGTTGAAGAATGTAACTAGTGTTAGTGTTCATAATTGTATTTGAGTCATGGACTTGTTAAAAAGAAAGAAAAAGATTTATTGAAAAATAAAATTATTTTTGGCATGGGTTTCATGCTTATTGTAGGCTTCTAGGGTTGTGTCAAAATTATAGTCATAGTCATTATGTAAAAGACCCTTCTTGGGCTCCTTATTCCAAAGAACAAAAATATATTTTTGAGTCAAAGTGTATAATAAGCCTCCAACCTTCAAGTTGGCTCCATCTTCTACAAAGGCAACTCCATCTTCTAAAAGTCGGCCTACCTACTATTCATGTCGGCCTCAAAAGAACAAACATAAACCACTATATATAGCAAATGAACTTGACCTAGTTTGTGGATAGACAAGAAATTCGATCTGCAATTACTTAGTGAAGAAAAAGGATGCGTGGAAGCCAAAAAATGAAGGAAAGCTACAGTTAAAGAAAGGATATACTTGTCTAATGAATGGGATCCAAAATACTTATCTTTCTGCCACAGAATCAAAGTCTTGCAGAGCAATTACAAGAAGTTACAGACTTATTATAGGGCCGAAAAGTTCGGACTAATTGCAGGAGTTGTAGGTACAGGATCACAGAAAGGGCCGAGACCATATTACACCTTTGTTCTTGAAGTGCTGTTTGATGTTGACTTTTGAAGAACCAGAAGTTGACTTATCTGCATGAAAGGATGGCTTGGTGGATGGAGGAAAGTTTTGATCTTAGTCAAAGGGTCTTGATTGTATCAACTTGGTTTGATTCTACTAGAGGAAGAGTTTGATTGGGTTTTCCCCTTCATAAGGGTTTTGCACTGGCTGAGTGCCTACATCTTGTGTCTATTTTGTCTTTGATGATCTTCATGTTTTGGTAGCTGTTTGATGATAAAGAACATAATAAAAACAAGAAGAAAAAGAATGTCACAAGCAACTATCAAAGTTGAGAGAAAGCAAATTAAATAAGCCCTAACTAAGCTTGCCTAGATTTCTCAACATGGGCCTCTTGCACTCACGAAGAATCTAGACTGTCTCAAGAGGGAGGATTCAAAGACCTCAAGATGGTGATCAAGCATTTGTAGCTCAATTTAGGAATGGTAGAGGAAGAAGGAATTTTGGAAGGTTTTAAAGGAATACAGGTAGAAGGCTTGCTCCAAGAAGAAGACCTTCTCCCTCTCAAGGAAGGAACGATATGTCAAGACTTGAATGTTTTCGTTGTCAAAAGTATGGCCACTATCAAGGCAAGTGTTTTGAAAGAAACAATAATAGGAAGAGAAGGGCAAGCAACATGCCTTAGCTACAGATCTTGATGATAACCAAGCACATATGAAGAAGCCAAAAAATGAAGATGATGAATTTTTCTTTTACTCTGCTCTTAGAGGTTCTATTGCTTATAACAATGATGTTTGTCTGGTAGACAGTGGTGCTTCTAGGCATATGACAGGGAGTCGTGAAAACCTCACAAAGTTGGTGGCAAAGAAGACTACACAAAAGGTGGAGCTTGGTGACAAATATGCAGTCAAAGGCATTGGTTCAACATCTTTTCAGCTAGAATCAGGAGGTAACATTTTCTTAAATGATATATTATATGTACCTGGTTTGAAAAAGAATTTGAAGATAAAGGCTATAGAGGTGCTTTTGTTGATGATCAAGTTCTAGTATGGAAGAAAGGTTCTAGCATAGATTATGCTAAAGTAATTGGTGTGCGGGAAGGAGGCTTGTATAGACTCCTAGGATGATCAATTCAAGCATTGAGACATAATGACATCGATCTTTGTAAGTTATGGAACCGAAGATATGGACACATTCACTACAAAGCCTTGCCTAGAATGAAAGAAATTGTTACAGGTTTGCCGAAAATCAAGGTTGAACATGAAGTAGTTTGCAAAGGATGTGCACTTGGGATGAATACCAAAGGACCATTTCCATGCAGTGATAGTAGGTCCAAAGGAATTTTAGATCTTATATATTCTGATGTGTGTGGATCCATGTCTGTGAAATCCTTGGGTGGTTTTCTATACTATGCAACTTTCATTAATGATTTCTCTCGAAATCAAAGGCATAATCAATGGAAAATATATCCTCTTATAGCAATATCCGGTATATGCACATCAGTGCTATATTAATCCTATGTTCTTTATCTTGATTCTCTGTCTTTTTATATAGTTTATCTAAATTTTTTTATTTTGTTTTCTTTATATTGGTTATCTTTGTTGTTGTAGAATTTATCTAAAATTTCTTATTTTGTTGGGCATTGCATTCAACACTTTCCTCGATGACATTTTTTATAGCAATAAATGTTTCTAGTCTAGATCATGATGTTGTCAATAATAACAAATGCTAATGTAAGGAACTCTCAATTACAAATCGAGAACACCTTTTTCTATAATGCAGACTAATGAAACTGACATAAATTAGTATGTTGTTCTATAAAGTTTCCACTTGTAATAATATATTCATTCTCATGGAAGAGTGCAACTATTAGTGGTTTCTTGGATATGTTCAATCCTAACATATTGTAATACCTTACTAACAATGAAGATATTTCCTAATTCTTGATTATTTTCCAATGGTGTTTTTCATACATTCTTGCATGATACTAAGCGATAACCAATTCACGATTAGGTCACAACACCACTATAATCGAATATATGAAATGTGGCATGTATCTTGTCTCCAAGAGAATGCACTTAAAATATATGTGGACATACAAAAATTTTGTATATCAAATGTTAGGTGGCCATTTTCGAAGTCACCAAATATTTCTATTTGGAGAGATTCATGGTTATTATTATTGCTTTTTGATGCCAAGTGAGACACTTTGGAGTGTCAGCTTGGCCGACTGAGCCCTTTATAGGCCTGTTTCAACACTTCCATTGGGCTCACATGTTTGGTAGCTTGGGAAAGATTTTAACTTATTGAGGAGTGTCGTGGAGAATAAGTTTCAAGGAACAAGACATTACTAATGGGTCCATACCTCAATGAGTTTATGAAATAAAAGATTGAAAAATATATGAAGGTTTTGACCAACAGAGTTATTGGTCATAGTTGTCCTCACCTTCTCTGTTGGACATTGGATAAACCAATGCTCCCCGTGTGTTTCGCGACATGGACTAACTGCCTCCCTTGGATCCTTATCTCTGGCGATGCGATCGTTGACTAACACCTACGAGTTTTGGTCTAACATGTGATTTCCAACAAGTGGTATTAGAGCGTAGGTCACGAGTTCGATACACACCCGAATCGCGTTGGGGGGGGATAGTGTTGGACATTGGATAAACCAGTGCTCTCTGTGTGTTTCGCGACATGGAATAACTGCCTCTTGTGGATCCTTATCTCTGGCGATGCGATAGTTGACTAACACTTGCGGGTTTTGGTCTAACGACAATCGTGATTCCCAACATTCTCAACCCAACACTTGAGAATTTCGCATCACGACTTTCAAGATTTGAGTTCTTTGTATAATACTCATGGACTTCGGATATTTTTTAGGTAGTCACTCATCCTATAAGTTCCAATTTCAAGCCTATTACCCACCAAAAGTGGGTGACCCCTAAGAGAAACTTCATTCCTCTTTATCTCTTTGAGACGACAGCCAACAACCCCTGAGAGCCACCTTGTAGCTAATATGACGTGCTATTCATATCTCTGCCACCTGCATCAGTCATATGGTCCCCTTGCCCATTTGTTAGGATCACATGTTGGAAGGTGGGCTAATGGTCCAAAGGTACATTATTCATTTTGCATTCAGGTGCTTATGGTTGTTTGTATTTTGGGCATTTTGGCATGAATTATGGGGTGACTTGGAAGAAAGAAGGGTTTTGGTGGTAGTCTTTTTCCCTCACCTTAAATGTGGGGGGGGGGGGGGAATTTTTTTATCTTGGTCCAACAAAACTGCCTCTAATGGCTTTTTTCTTTAGGAAAGGGAATTACTTGGGAACCCATGATTGAGATAGTGTGTTCCATCTATCCCTTTTCCATACTTAACACTCCCCTCTGTACATTACCAGTCCTTATTCCACCTCCCTTCTTTGGGTCCACTAGGATTTAGGACACCCCCTCCTCTTTTCCACATGTATGGGTCGGGCCCGGAAATGTTACCCCAGGAGGTTGATACAGATAAAAGAAAAGAAAGAGCATATCATGGCCACAAGCAAGAAATAAAAGAAAGAAAACTATAAAATGCAAAAGAGGGCTAGGACATTAACATTAGCACGTGGGTAAAATCCAAGCATGAGCTCTACCCCTTATCATTATGGCCACCACCTAGCTCCCGAGGCCAATGTTTCCCTATCATATTGCTGGAAAGGAACCCTTGCATGTCCTGACCCTTGGTGGGCGATGAACTGCCCCGCCATTAAGGGGTAACCATTGCTACACATCATTCAAAGCATGCTCTCATTTCCTAGAGCTTCAAGTGGTAATACAAGTAAAAATCAAGAAAAACCAAAAGGCAATATGAGGGGTGGAAAAACAAAGGCCGGGGTGATTCATGTACCCAAAATTGCTCCCTCCTCACATTTGTACACCCAAAATGTGGAATTCTTCATCATTTGTAATATTCCAAACTTAAATAAATAGTGATATGCAAAGCAAGAACGATTTACAACACAAAATTTTTAAACAATCAACAAATGCTCATAAAAACTCTGGAATTAAGAACCAGCTGAGCCATTTTATTAATCAATGGAGCAAGTATAATAGTATGGAGGAATGCACCTAGGCTTGCCTCAATGGCAAGCGTGACAGAACCCAGGTGATAATACATTGATCTCAAATTCTGGAAATGACTATTCCTCTAATGCTTTGCGCTGCCTAGAAAACTTCACTGCCCTTGGAAAGGGACTACAAGAAAATCCTCCTCCAGTGCTCAGAAAATGATGAAACTTCAGTGGCAAACTCCTTGGCCAAAACCCACAAAAACCCAGAAATGGTTTGGCTCGATTTTGACCTCCCAAAATTGACCCCCAAAGGCACTATTCAATCCCCAACGATTCTACACGGTCTGATGCAAAGATACGGCTTAAAACCCGACCTATGGTGCTCAGAAAATTATGAAACTTTATATTTGGGATCCTTGTCAGAAACCCAGAAAAACCCATAAAGGATTTTGGCTGGTTTAGACTTTTGAAATTCGATCCCCTTAGCACCCAACCTCAATTGCAACTGCAAAACTAGGCCTGCTGGAAACTGCCTGTAAATCCTCCTGGAAATGCCCCCAAAGTGCTGGGCTGACCCTTGCTATCCAATCCCTAACTTCCTGGGTGAGCTCTTGGCCTAAGACAACTACTCCTAAGGTCCACGAAAGACTAATGAGTAACCTCTGCGTTGTCCCCTAGCCCAACAATTCGAACTAGTGGAATGTTGGCTTTGCTGGCTGTAAAACTTAGCAAGAATGCTGGTCTATTGCTGCTATCTCAGCTCTCTAACTCCTCGACAAACAATCTGATCTCTGCTGGCCTCTATCTCCCTTTGTGTATTCTCTAGCGGCCCAAAAATACGCACTCCTTGCTCTGCGCTAGTTGGTGGTGCTATGTCACTACCTTGAAACTCCTGAAATCCTTGTAGAACTGCCTCTCTAGGGCAGGCACGAACGGTCCCCTGAAGTAGAGGTTGAATCTCTCGCTTGAGAGATTCGTGGCTAAACAACCGGTTGACTCAGCTAAACAATAGAGTGAACAATCAAGTGATTTTGTTTACAAGATGTATGAATGAATCGCAAAATGAGAGCTACTCCCTCCTTATAACTCCTTGGGCCTCCCTTGCCTCATGTGGGCCCCTCCATCCACCGATTCGACTTTCCCTCCAAGCTATTCGAATGGGCCAATTCGAATTCCCATGTGGGTGCCCCCCACATTCCAGTAGCAACCGAATTAAGTTGAATTGCCTCCTAAGTCCCTAAGTTGAAAATGATGGGTTCTCTTCCTTAGCCAAAATTGTGTAGCAACACCCTGTTACAAATGTGTTTGAGAAGGGACATGACATCATTGCTACCCTCTTGACCATGGCATTTGGCCTTGAGACCCCTTCTTCCCTCCATTCCATCATCATTCACATAACACCTATCAATTGAAGGGAAGACTGAGTACTTGTCACTTCCCTTTGGGAGTTAGAAACACATAATAGGGTCGCCTTTTAGCCACTCCTACCTAGGCAGATAACAACATTAGTGACTAAGCCCCCAATTTTGGAAGAGGAACCTTGTATGAAGTGTCACATTGTCCATTACTTGCAAGCTTCGTTCACTTTCATGCAAAAATGATTAAATGTACCTAATGTCATAAATTGCAGAACTGGATATTGTGTGTGATTGGCAAGTGGTTTCATTATGGGTTGGGCAACTTAATTGAGGCCCATGCCCACCAAAGGATCATATTGATGCCCACAGGTGCTCCGTTGAGAGCCCTGGGTCCTAGACATTTATAGAGCATCATTTGCATTCATGGGCACCTTCAACACCCCAAAGCTTCTGCACTTTTCCCTATGTTATTCATGGGAGGATGCACCTAGATCAACATACCCCAACCGACTTATATAATGTTCCAACACTGAAATTTGCACAATTTTTCTTCAAAATTCATCAATTCCTGTAGCAGACTTTAAACAAACAGTTTGCATGCTAATTCTGTCAAACACAAATTTGCTACAACAAAGCACATTCAGTTATTTTTAGAAACATTTAGTGGGAAAACTAGAAACAAAGCTACAACCAACAATTATGCTAAAAAATCTCCCACCCAACAACGGTATTTTCATTCAAAACAGTTGGAAAAAGTCTTTTACAAAATGAGGGAACCTGGGAATTAAATTTCTGAAGATGCTCCACCCAGTTTGTTCCTCTTGGATGTGTACACGACCTTCTTGAATTGAGTAGTCCGTCCTAATGGGAATTTTCCCACCACCTCAGCCCTTTGGAAGTGGTTCAACCGCACAAATAAGCCATTTGGCCCTCCTTGGAAAATATGGAAATTAAACTTGGCTCTTTGGAGCAAGAACTTTGCCCTCTGCAAAATTGGGAATTTCAGCCTTCACCCAATACCCATGAAAATTGCAACTCAGTCTTCCACAAGATAACTTGGCCTCCTTGAAAAAATTTTGGCCCCAACAAATCAACTCCTAGAAATGGCACAATTTGGCCACAAGAAGTTCGACACCCTCACCAGAACTTGACCCAAGGATACTAAGGGGAATTTTGGCCCACAAAAAGGTATTCGACCTCTTCAGAAAATGGGCAGCTCAGCCCTGGAGAATTTTGTGCACTTGCGCCCCTTGAACAATGGGCAATTCGACCCCTTTAGAAATACAATTTTGGCCCCGGTGGAAGAAATCAACCTCACTTGGCAATTCAGCCTCCTCACAAGATAACATGACCTGTCAATTAAATTTCAGTGCCTCTGTAATTGTGATTCCCCTGCAATAAAATTTGGCATCAAACTCTAACAAGAAAATTTGAAATTAGTTCAACAACAAACGCAACTAGGTTGGCAAGGTATTCCACCGAAATTGGGGAACCAACTAGGGTGACAATTAAATTTACTGAAACTGGGTTGAGGGTCTCCCTTGAAGCCCTCTAGTTGAACTCGCTTGAGCTCTGCTTCAACTGCAATTAGAAATGGTCAAATTGGATAAACTTCAAAATGAACTCCTTCCCCATTTTATAATTTCTCTTTGAGAGTTCTTTTTAATTTAATATTAAGTTCACCTGTTTGTCACCTTTTTATCAAAACACAAAATACCAGAATTACCCTTTTGCCAACTTTTTATCAAAACTGATAAAAAATGCCAAGAATGGATAGAATATGCTACTGTTCAAAATCATGGGGACATTACCGCTTAGCAGTGATCACATGGTTTGGCAGTTGATCCAGTGCCCATATGAGGTTTGTCTCATCTTTGGAGACATAGGAGAGCTTGCACCATCTTTAATGCCCTCAACGCTGGAGCAGAGACAAAGATTTAGCCACATGGAGACCCATGAGACCCATTTTGTGCCCCAAACCGTATTTGGGGGTCCACAAGATGATTTGCATCGAGACAAAGGGACCAGCCCCTCCATCATGACTTTAGTGTTGAAAAGTGTAACTAGGTTCAGTGTTCATAATGACATGTGTAATTGTGATTTTATGTAATTGATGTAAAGAAGAAAATAAAGTTAATTTTGTAGTACTTGAATCATGGGTTTCATGATCAAGGAATTTTATTTTAGTTAAGGTTCCCATTGTGAACCTTTAGGTTTTGTCATCGAGTCATAAAAGTCAATTTGAGTCAATGTCATGTATGAAGGACCCTTCTTGGGCATGTTACATTTTTGTATGAGTCGTTAAATGAATAAGAAGGCCCTCCAAGACCAAGCAAAAGCATCTCCTTCAAGTCAGCTCACCCTCACTCAAGTCGACTTATTTGATGGGCAAACCACTATAAATAGGGCAACTCGGCGTTCATTTGAGGCAGATATTTTCGGTAAAGCAAGCCTGCAATTTGGAGTGCAAGAAACACTTAGAAAGGAGTCTCATATCCAGTGAAAGGAAGGAAGGAGGAGCGAGGTTGTTTGGGTCTATTTTAGGGTTGATCTTCACTCACACATGCGAAGAAAGGGAGTGTCATTGCTGCAGAAAAGGGCCAAAGTCTTCCTTGCTACGCTAGAAGCCGAATCAAGAAGTATTTAAGTCAATTCATCAAGCTGAGTTGGAGAAGAAAGCCATTCAGTCCAAGCGAAGGAGATTAAAGGGTTGAATCACCATATATCTCTCACATGTGTTGCAATTAGGGTTTCCAAGAAGGACGAAATAGGGTGTAAGTCTAAAGCAGAGAAAAGGAAGTCGAATTCTGAAGGGTAGCCGAGAAGGAGGAAGAAGCAGAGTTTTGACTATTGTTGACTCAAGCAAGAAGAATCTCATCAAGGAGGCTTTGTGTCTTGTTCTTGGAGTGGCAAACAGGGCAAGGGTCTTGGTCTTGGTATTCGTCAATTGAAGTCTCTATAAGACGAAGAATTCGTTTGGGCTTTCCTCTCAATTGGGAGAGGTTTTGGCCCTCGCTGATAACCTACATTGTGTGTCTCTTGTCTCTTTATGGTTTATGCATTGGTAACTGTTTAATGAAGAAGAACACTATAATAACATAAGTAAAAGAAGATCCTAATCTAAGAAGTAAAAATCATTCACAAGCAGTTATCTATCATAGAGAAATCACCTAATTGTTATGCCCTAGATTTCTCAACATTTAGAGGCCCTCTACATCACACATGGCACCATTTGGCCTCCACGCCTTCCCTCTAGAGGCCTACACATGCATGATGTTAGCATTTCGGTCCTCCTTTAGGAGATTTTATCATTTGTTACATTGGTTACTAGGTCGTCTATGACCCATAGGTGTTTCTAGCACATCACTTTATGATTTTAGGGGCTTGTAGGCATAATAGCACATATTAAGACTCATAATTATTAGAGAGACGTCATTTCATCTCTCATCATCACTCATCGGGGAATTCAACCTCGTTAGAGAGACTCACACTTGTTCTTTTCTTGGATTATTTGATGATTGGATGGATTTTGATATTTGGAGTTGATTTTTGGACATCTTTTGGAGCTATTCTTGGCATAATGGATGGAATTTCTTGCTAAATTGTCTTGTAAGTGCTTTATTGTTGAAGATATTTCTTTTCATGTCTAATGTATGGAATGAGTAGTTCTAATCTATGCTAAATTGTGCCCTAAATTTTGATTAGTATGTATTGAATGCTAACTAGAAGAAAATTGCACACATTATTCATACATGACATTGTAAGATTATCCTAGTGGTGAAACTCTTTGTAGCTCTTTCCATAAAATTCCATTATTCCTTGAGTGGGTAAATGCTTGAAATTTGTGCTAGGGCATCAAATTTCAGCCTCCTTAAGAGCAAGATTGGTCTATCTTAAACATCCATGACTCGATATACCCAAGGGACAAGGCACTAGTCCATGTCTTTGGTGATCAATCTAAATTCTTGTTCATTTTCTCTTTCTTTAAAATTTTGGTCCTTTCAAGGATAGAGGAGAAACTAGAGCTTGGTGTGAATTTCTAGGGAAGAGGGTTTTTGGAGGATTGAGAGCCTACATGTCAAGTTGACTTGATTTGCCACAAAATTTCTCAATTTGGTGGGCATCCACTCAAATTTCGTTCGTGAATTCTCTTGCCCTAGGTGTTTTCCCTAAAAGGGAAACCCTAGTCTTCATTCTCTCAACTTAAGGACTTCCTTAAGGTTTTTATGAGCCTTGGATTAGCTGGTTATCATAAAATTCCCTTTCCCTTTGGCTTTGACCTTGAGAACACCTATTATCATCAAAAACCTCAAAACCCTAAGTCTTGATTGAGCCTTGTTTTCTAGGGCCTTTCTTTGAGACTGATTTGCTTCTTTGAACCTTGAGCCGTTATTGTGTCTCTCTCTTGAATGAGCCCTAGTGAGATCATCTCATACCTTATCTATCACATATCTATCATAGAATTGATATCTATCTCTCTTATCATGACTCTTCCCATTGGTGAAAATCCGTAAAGAGCAGGGTGTTTTGGCTGAGGTGACATTGGGCCTCTACCCCATTGCTATCCCATTGTTTAGTTAATACCTTGTAGGGTTTCCCTCTCCAAGCGTTGCTAGATTTTGCGGCAACAAATCCCAAAGAAAGATGCTCATCTTAAGCAGGATTCCTGTTCAATTTTGTGGAATCCCTGTGCTTCAATGAGGGGGAAGAGATAGTCATTTTTGAAGGAGGCACCTTTGGCATTTATGGTGGTCACTTTGGAAAGGACAAGGCTCTTCATGATTTATAGGGATTATTCTATTAGTCTTGGACCTAGAAAGATGCGTTCTACTTCCTTTGAGTCTTGGCTGCTTGTCACAAGTCCATGATAGCCAATAGCAAATTAGGAAATTTGGTTTTTCTCTTGTTAAATGCCTCTTCTTGGTCTTGATCTCAATGTATTTGGTTTTTGGATTTTTGACTACAATGTATCACTATGATTCTGTCATTGAAGATTTCTAATGCAATGGCTCAACTCACATTCAAAATGTCCACTGGAACTTTGGGCTTCTGTCCAGCATCGCTGTTGGAATTTGAACTCAGAGGTTGTTTCCCTTTTCTTGAGGGGCTTCATGGATATTGTTGAATACCATTTTTTGATGGTTAGACACAGATGGTGAACCAAATTCTGTTTTAAGTCCTTATATTTTTTAATCAAACCTCACCCTCTGTTGTATTTTAAATCTAACTCAGACTGACTGTTCACATAACAGAGCAATTCAGGTCTCCACTTCTCATTCTTCATTTGAGGGTTACATCTAGTGTTGGAGTGTTAACACTTAAATAGTAAAATTGAAATATAATGAAGTCACGATGTTATTAATGACTTTAAGAAAATGATACTAGGGTATTTGTTAATAAGTGCTTAGGACCAATGTTATCAGAACCGAACTGGTGATTGAACCGAAAAACCATGTGTACCAGGAACCGGTAAAAAACCGAAAAAATAACGGTTTACCAAAAACACAAAATTTCATATTTTAAAGAAAAGCATATATATTCATGTGCATCCATATGAATCTAAACCATTTATATACAAATATGCAAAAGTTTTCATTTACATTGCATATATGGGTGCACATAACCAAAATAGTATTGAGTGCAATCCATCTCTAAACCGAAAATACATCAACAAATAGGCTCTAGATGGCCTCTAGCATAAAAAAAAATCGTGCTACAACAAATGCCTACATATCATCAAAATCATTGCCTATATTGGGGTCTTCGCCATCAATATAACCATTTAGGCATTAAAATAAGATAGAAAAAATGTAGCATGTCATGTCAAGATTTTCTTTGAGTGATGGGGTACATTTTTAGTAGAGTCATGGTAGAGGAGTTCGACAACCAATGCCACTATCATCAAAGTACATAGAGGGCTTGGTGCTCTTTATTAAACACTAGCTCCATACCCTTGTACAAGACCAAATCCAATGGAAACGTTGCAATCGCCCAATCCTGAAATCCTGAAAAACTGTTAAGTCTGCTAGATTTTGAGTGAAATCTAAAATTCTACTTTCTCCATATGAAATCCAATGAAGTTGGAACTACTCTCGAGTCTCAAACATCCTGAGTCATTTCATGGTAATGAAAACATTACCATGAATTGCATAGCAATACTAGGGCTATAGGCTTGATTATTAGGCTGAGGGCCACAGGCTTGAATATTAGGCTAGCCTAGGGGAGAGTAAGAAGTGTGTCAACTAACTAAAAAATAATAATAAAAGACAATTGTTTTTTGCACAAAACCGGTTCTGAACCAGCTGGTTCGGAGGGCTGGTTCGGACCGGTTTTGCCTCCAAACTGGTCGGACTGGCCGGTTTTGCTAGAACCGGTTCGGTTCTGATAACACTGCTTAGGACTATTGGGTAGTCTAATCAGCACATTGATGTAATAAAAGGGGAATTCCTTCTTTATATATGATGAGTCCCAGTCCTTGAATATTAAATAGTCATTCATTCTTTCATCTCTTTGTTTATTGTCAAAAGTCCAACATCCAGCACTTCATAACTCATGGCAAAGATGAATCAGTGTCCTCATCTGGTTTGGTGAATATCGCGTCATTGGATGTAGCAGGAGTTTCCTTACTTGTAGGAAGCTCTCTGCCAGTACTTACCCTTGAGAGGAACTGATGAAGAATAATATTTAGTGTTGTATTGTTTAAAGGGACTAAATCTGGTAGTTATTTTTTGACCAGAGGGAACACAAGTTATAATGAATTACACGTCCATGAGAGGGAGCACATGCCAAGGTAGTTGGTAATCAATTGTTAGGTAGTTTTCAACTTTCAAGCAGTTTGTATTTTTTAATTAGCAAAATGTGTGATAAAAATAGTTATGTAGGCAAATATACAACTTGTCAGGAATTTGAATAGTCTGTCTGCGTTTCTCTCTCTGTTTTTATCTCTTGATTTTTGTCTGTGTCAATTGTCACTATCAATGATTGATCTTTAAATGCCATGTTGAAGAACAACTTTGAACCTTGAATGAAGTGGAGCATAGTGGAAACACGACCCTTAACTTTTCCATTGATTTGGTTCTGTGTTTAATCTCTCCATTACATTTGATCTAACTCAAAGATGTCTCATCTTTGAGAATTTTTATGTGGTTTATTTTTTTGGAAATACTGCTTACATGACTTACAGCTGACCTTCTGGCTAAGTTTCCACGTTATGAAGGGTGTTTTATGCTGTTAAATCACCCAGAACTTGCACTTGGCCTCAACCACATCTACTTGAGTGGTTTGAACCTGAGACTTCAAATTAACATGAGCCAAATCACCTTGTTTTTTTCTGCTAGACCATACTCCCACTGGCAATCTTTATGTAACTAAGATAACTATGTTTCTATTTTAAAATTGAATCCATAAACAGATTTAAAGCACATTGGTAAATGAATCTTTGCTGTTATTTTTGTTTGTATCTTTCGTGTATGGGGGCCGTGGCTCCTTTCCATGACATTATGACTGGCTTTAGTATCAATTTTTTTGAGGTAGAATTTTGCAGCTAGACTACTGCTATAAGTCAAATCACTTCAAGCCTAGGGCAAGTGATCATGATATGTTTTCTGTATGCCTTCTTCTTCTGAAATTATATGCTTTTCCATTGGCAATGAAGATCTGGCCTTTCATGGAGGACTAAGGGGTGCCCATTGGTTCAATGGGCTCTACCTTATTTAGTTTGACCTATTTAAGGTCAAATTTGGTGGGCAATGTTCCCTTGAATTTCCTCCCACAATTCATGGCCCTCTCACTTTACAAAATACAATCTTTTTCAGAGCCTCTAGCGGCCAGAAAGTATGTGTTGGTGTTTTAGTGTTTTGAATGGGATTTAATGTCTCCATATTCTTTTAATGTTATTGAGAGATCGAATAGAGGATATATAACCTATATCTATCTCCGGGATCAAGTAAATTAGTAATAATAATTGACAATGTCCTGAAAAGATGCGGATTTAGAGCTCAGTCTATTTGGTCTCAGATCTTTGTTGAGTTTAGTATATGACCATTGAGGAAGGGAATGTTTTTGAGGATGCTAGTATGAAATGAAATTGCTAGGGTTAAGTTTAGATTTCATGGAAGCTTTTCATGTGAATTCACAGAAGCTATGGTAGTGTGAATGGGCTGCAATGTGCATGTACATTGGTAAACTCTTGAGATTAATCACATGTTTTTGAAAGTTGGTTTCTGTTGCCTGAGGGGCCATGGACGAGTGTCTTATGTGAGACCAAATTCACATAAAAATGTATTTCTGATAGCTTAAGCTGTGCAGGTTTGATAGAATCTGAGAAAAGTTCAGAAAATCTATATTTGAAGATTAATGCAGACCACATCTGATCTTTTTGCAGGTGATTGGTATGCATTTCATGAACCCCCCACCTATCATGAAGCTAGTTGAAATTGTTCGAGGATCAGCAACAGCAGATGGAGTCTTTGCAACTATCAAAGCCTTGGCTGAAAGGTGACACCTAGCTTCTTGCCCTAATCAGCTTGATTGCATGATATATGCTAAAGTCTAATCTCGTTTGGATGTCAGTGCCATCTTCTCTTGTCATCAACAATCTGTTCATGAAATGATTTGTTGGAAGGTCTTACATTAAATTTCGTTGCCCTTTTTCCCTATTTTTTTGCATTTGACAGCATGCATATTTGACAATATTGAGAACTACGTGTCGCTGTATATGAGAGAAAATAGATTGAGAAATATTTAGAAGCAAGAGTCGCACAAGTAATATTGGCTTTCTTATTATTGCACAGGTAGTATTGTCTTTCTTGTCTGGTCACCATTTTCATGGCCAGTTTTGTAACAACAATGAACCTATGCTCTAAGCCATGATCACTCAACGAGTCTGATTAAACTTCAAGTATAATACATAGAATGCACTTCCATCTCAGAATTGTCAGGGCAAAAAATGGTGAACATAGAATGCATATTCTATCTCTGAATTATGTTAGCATTAAAAAGGACGTATCTTGATTAACTTTGAAAATGCATCATAAATAAGTGATTGTGTAGGGTCCAAATGTGATTGAAGTCGAGCCATGAAATAAAGATTCCTAGCGAAGACCTCTATTGGTTGCTATAAATAATTTACCATACCCCAGCCACTCTAATCCATGATTACAAAGAGGCATAAACTCGGCCTACAATGTTTCAGTAAGTGCCTATGAAGCAGTTCCCCTGAGCTTCATCTTGAGTCTCATGCCATTCCTCATTTTCTTCTGTAAAATATTAGTACTATTCCATGATGTTCTCTCAAGGTCCTGCCACATGGGTGATATGTATACACTTCCATATCACTGCATGTATGAGAACTGTGTGGCTTCCCAGTTTTTTCATCTCAATACACACTCTGAGATTTGAACGAAACAATCACCAAGGAAAAACTGAAGGTCACCAGAGAGTCTACATACTTTGTCTTATCTTCATATAATTTTTTTTATCATCTGTGGACTTAGTTCCTTGTTATCTCCAGTTAGTACTGCAAATCCTTAACAGAAAAAAAGTTAAATTTAATGTTTGTCTTCTCATTTGGGGAATCCGGAACTGCCTTTGCTGATATTTACTAATTTTTTGTCATTAAATGTGTGTGTATAGTTATTTTTTAATCATCCTTCACAGTTTAGATTGCAGAAAAAGATGAACTAAGGAAGCGTCATATTCCACAGGAGTCACTGATTAAAAATGTTTTGCAGGTTTGGCAAGACTGTCATATGTTCACAAGACTATCCTGGATTCATTGTAAATCGTATTCTCATGCCAATGATCAATGAGGCATTTTACACACTTTATACGGGTGTGGCAACGAAAGAAGACATTGATTGTGGGATGAAGCTGGGTACAAGCCACCCCATGGGACCCCTAGAACTTGCAGACTTCATTGGATTAGATGTTTGCCTCTCAATTATGAAGATTCTCCATCACGGGCTTGGAGAAAGCAAATATTCCCCATGCCCACTGCTTGTGCAGTATGTTGATGCAGGGTACCTTGGTCGGAAGAGTGGGAAGGGCGTCTACTCCTACCGTGCATCACCAAGTAATGGTAATCCAAGGTCTCGCATATAAAATTCTCAGGAGATTTAAGTCTGGATGGTCCAAAGAAAATCAGTGTTACTAACTAAAAGGGACTTATTTGACGAGCATGGAATTAGTCCCCATGAATAATCCATTCCAAGCAAGGTTGTTGATGCAGTAGTATATGAACCTCATTGGTTAAAAACCAAATCATTTATTTATGGTAACCTGTGTGCATATTTTATATATATTGGGAAGGAGTAAATAGGGGGCAGGCTCTTCAGTTTATTTAAGTCTGGCATTTCTGAAAGGCAAAGCTGTCAGGCTAACTGCTTTCCCTTGTCATTTGCTTTTAATCTTCAATTCATATCATTAAGATTTACCAATCTAGGAAAGGTTCATATCTCATGGGATGCATATTGAAGCTTAGTTGCTGTTGCTTAAAGTTTATGCTCAACATGTCTTCTAGATGAAATTTTTTCTTAACAGAGCAGTAGAAAAAAAGTAAACTGGTATAGATTCCTCTTAAGCTCAGCTCTATTAAGCTTTAAGGGACAGAAAACGAGCTTAAATAATCTAAGATTAAGATAAATCTATGCTAGTTTATTTTTCTTATATTATGATAATTAATTAAAAGAAATAAAAGATTAACACTTCATTTTTTGGGACAGTATTTCTAGTAATTTAAACAAATTAGATGTCTTTGTTTTGATCTCTTCCACCATGCATTGTAAGACCACCTTGCTTCTCTTGGTGCAATATGTAAGCCTCTTTAGTTAAAAGTCAAATTGTTAATTAGTTTATCAGAGCAGCCTTTCGTTTATTGATGGTAACCTGTGTGCATCTTTTGTACATATTGAGTAAATAGGAGGGAGGCCATTCAGTTTATTTTTTTGGTAGGTTTAGCTTTTGTCATTTTTTTTAATGTTCTATCATGAAGATTTTACTAGGGATGCATGTTAAGGATTGATTGTTATGTAAACCGAAGTCACAAGACACAAGGACACGGGACACGGAGGACACATAAATACAATATTTGACCTAGGAAATAGGATATGAAGGACACATTATATATATATATATATATATATATATAATATATATATATATATATATATATTATGTATGTATGTATGCCTGATTCATAATTTTTTAGAAAATTAGAACAATACATATATGAATTATGATGTTTATATATATATATATATATGCCTGATTCATATTTTTTAGAAATTAGAGGATATACATATATGAATTATGATGATATCTATTTAGTAATTTACTAATTGAGTATTTATAATTTTACAATTTTAGAACTAGTTAGTTCCAATTTACTGCATCAATGATGTTCACAGTTCAATGTTCATTATTCATGTTATTAACAATTGTTCAAGCACATAAGAAACTAGAAACTTAGAAATATCATGATTGATAAAATAAAACTAGAAATTAGAAGTATATCTTAGATATTAAAACCTGAAATTGCAGATTTTTCATTAAACCATCAAAGTCAAAATGTATTTACATAGATACTAATGGAATGCCGCTGGAAAATACAAAATAGTTAGGAATATCATAGCTCATCAGTGGTACTGATCATGACTCACTAGTCACCACTCTATCAATAGTGTAGGTCCTCCTCCATGTCACAATCATCATCACTACCATTGCCCTCGAACTTTGTTCCATGCTCCTCCATGTCACAATCACCATCACTACCATTTCCCTCTAACTCTGTTCCACCCTTATCCTCTATGCCCAATCCAAGATCTTCTGCTGCATTTGTTGGTGTGGAGGATGACCCCTCAAGAGACTCATCATCAAAAGTGATTGGCTCTAGCACTGGGTCATTAAGATCCATGTTGGCTAACGCCTCATGAACAAACATGAAATTGACAAAAAAATGAAAAAAAAAATCAAGATGCGCTGCTTTTTACTTTGGGATTTTAGGGCACGTGTCTGACACATCCCAAACATGTGTCTTAAAACTAGGACATGTTAGGGCACGTGTCCGACATAGCCCAAACGCGCGTCCTGATTTTATGACACATTTTATTGGTCGTGTCGTGTCCGACACGTGAAATACGGGACACGAGATCTCTAAGGACATGTCCCGTGACGTAGGTGTAAACCTTGCACCCAACATGTTCTCTAGATCAAAAATTTCATAGCATTATGAGTAGCAAAATGTAGATTGACATAGATCCATCTTAACCCTGTATCTATTAAGCATCAATGGATAAAAATCTAGGCTTAAAGATTTAGAGTTAAGTTGGATCTATGCTTGTTTTATAATGTTATGGTACTTAATTAAAAGAAATAAGAAACCATGTCTTTCATTTTTTGAGATTATAGTAAATAAAAAAATAGATATTGTCATTTTCATTTTATTCTACTACAAATGGACACAAAGATCTCTTCCACCATGTGTTGTAAGAGCACCTCCCTTCTTTTGTTGAAATTATTGTACAAAGAAAAGTATTTGTCTCAATCTCCTCTATTCATTTTCCATAAGTCCCTTCTCATGTCAAAACCTTTATTGAAATTAATTATGGCATAAGTGCATCTACTTTGGAAACCTAAGTCATGTATAACCAACCCAAAACATGTAAGGTTGAAAAATGTACATCCATATGTATTAGCCCTACTTCTATTTTGTGTTTAAGAATAGTTTGCAAATCTTATAACCTAATCATGTAAATTCATTACCATTTCATAACATTGTGAGTAGCAAAAAGGCAGACTAGCATAGATACATCTTATCCTTCGATCCATTAAGCATCAATGTATAAAGATCCACACTTAAAAGATTTAGGGTTAAGCTAAATAGATGCTTGTTTTTTATTGTTATGGTAGTTAATTAAAAGGAATAAGAAGTCATGTCTTTCACTTTTTTTGAGATTATAGTAATTAAAAAAAAATACATGTTGTTTTCATTTTATTCTACTACAAATGGACACAAAGAGCTCTTGCACGATGCATTGCGAGAACACCTTACTTTTTTTTGGTGAAATGATTGTATAAAGAAAAATCTTTTTCCCAATATCCTTATTCATTTTCCTTGAGCCCCTTCTCATGTCACAACCTTTATTAAAATTTATTATTACATAAGCACATCTCCATATGTTACTTGGTGCGTCACTTGCTCTATCAATTATGGATACACAAAGTTGGTAGTGTCCATCTTAAATTGACATAGAGGTCAAGTCACTGCTTGAGGGGAGTGGTTTCATTATTGTTATTCCACTCCATGTTTTGCTGAAGTTTAGTGGATATGGCCAAGTTAGTTGTCCCCTAAAGGTTATGAGAGTGGTCTAGGGAGCAACTTTAGTCCACAAATTTGATAATTATTTTCTATATCTTTGTTGAAAATTGGGAATCGCTTGAAGTGGTCACCAAGCATGATAGTAATGAATAGATCAACTTTATCTCAAACATCATCCGAGTGAGATGAACCATCATCTTCTCATTTGAGCTACTATTGTTCTTAGTATTCACCTAAATATTAACAAGCACCAAAATTATAACGAATACCTCTTTTTAACAAGGAAATTTTGTTGCTAGAATTTATTTTATTAGATTTTATTTCTCACTAAATGACCAATCTTACTTGCATTGTTATGATGATATTTCCATATATTCAATCATATGTCTTGAATTTGACACTAAACCCTTATTACCACCATAACTGAAAATTTATGATCAATACACCTATTCATAAATGATTCAAGTGGGTAAATGAACAAAGATATTAACCCATAAGAAGCCCTTGAACATAGGAACTACAATCATACTTTGTGTTCCACCAATTTTTTTAAATTTAATGGAATAATATTTGAAAAAATAATGTGATTGATCAAAGAAATTCATCGGAAAATCCAACTAACCTAATACATTATGAACAAACTTACATGTTGTAGAGCTATGTTGAATTTCTAATGCTACTTCAGTGTTAATTTTCTCCCATACCTTTCCCAAGGAAACATAAAGTTACCAAATCAAGCTCTATTGTTGGTTTACCAAATTGCCTAGATCATTGTTTTGGAAGAAATTTGGGCCATCCACTTATAAGTTTTGTTCAACATTTGACATAGCTTCCAATAGGTATCCTGGAGTAGGAAATCATTTATATGAAGCTTTGCATCTGAATTTTCAAGCTAGCATTCCATATCAAAAGTTACCAACAACCTTGGCAGTGATTTGGTTCACAACATCATTCTGTTCACCATATTGGAGATAAATCCTCTTTGGCCCCTCGATTAGCCCATCTCCCCATGGCCTTCTAAGAATAAAAGGCTATATGAGCTACTCCAGTGAATTGTATTTTGTCCATAACTAGCATGTTTCAACTAGATCTATTTCCATTATACTTGGAATTAAATATGCAATAATTATATATATTCAAAGATATAAAATTCCTTTGTGGTGAAGGTAGTCTGTGTATCCTTCCATTATAGATGCTTATTTTTGTAATGATTTAACCCTTTTCTGGAATGCCATCCCTTGCAATAACCTCAATATGTTATTACTTTCTCTAAATTAATCTTTTTTTGCACTTCCTCAACCAAGTAGTAGAAAACATTAGGATGCCATTGATTAGGTTATTCTCCAATTGAACAACTTGCTAACTTCATTAAGGTCACATTCCTTTAAAATGTAGTATAATTTATCAACACTTAGCTCTCCTTTTGAAGGTCATGTCCAAGGCCTCCATCTATTCCCATAAATATTCATATTAATTCCTTTTCCTCTACAACAAGAGAAAAGGTATGATATAAGAAAACATTTAGATTTCAATTAGACACCGAGCACGACAAGGAGATGGATAGGGTACCTGGAATGACCTACGACGCCACCGACACACTGCATCAACCAGATCGGCCAGATATATACCCTGGCAATAGATCCGTCGCCTACAAGACGGTGCGAAAGTGGATAGGGGCCGAGGGGCTTGTTGCGTCCCGGTTTTCAACAGGACAGGGGAGGTCATGCACAAACGTATGGAGGCCGACTACAGTGGACCCAGTAAAACTTGACACAGTGGTTGGGCACTTGAAAAACGACCCATACAAACCAGATCTAGAGGAACCATGGCGCAGACAGAATACAAAAATCAGTGTTGCATTTGGGTTTAAGGAGAAAACACCCAATCCAACAGATCGTGGCTCCAAAAAGGTTGTTTCAAACTACATGGGCAAAGATCTGATACAAATCTTCATCAACTTGATAGGGGGCAGACATCACTGCATGCGGCTCAAAAAGGGACTGAATATTCAAGAGTTAAAGAAGGAAATCCAGATTCAACTTGGAACCCCCACAAAATACCAAAATCTGATATATATATATATATACGACATAGTCTACAGGATATCCATACACTTCAGGGATATGGTATCATCAAAGATTCAACTATCATTCTTAATCTGAGACTACGTGGCAGATGCAATGGAGCCAGTTCTAAAAATACAGGTTCCTTTTGTGACGCAGTCAAAGGAAAGGGAAAAATGCAACACAAATCAACACCAACACCAGAGCTACTAGGTCCCTATATTGTGGAACAAAAACTGGAATCTCTTGTAACGACCCAGCTAAAACAGTAAAATGACCCAACTACAACTATATCTATATCAATCACATTTTTTTTTCTTTTTTCTTTTTTTTTACACATCAATTACAATCGGAAAACAACACATTGAGATTTCAAATCAATCAACACACACATCGCTGATGCTCATTCCAGGAACATAACGCCACATTTATATACTTTTAATCTAAGGTAAAGTAATAACAAAATACACATGTATCGTACACCGGAGAGGCGAGACTCTGCTGGCTCTGTTGTCGCTGGTATTTTCTCGTTGCCGGTCACTTCTGCGAGTGTATGATGACGCGCTTGATCCGAATCAAGACCCACCGGTTTACCTCCCAGCCTACTCCTTGGGTACTCTTCTTCCCCGCAGACCCCCGAGCTGCAAAGGGGTTGTACAATGGAGGAATAATCTAGCTGGCAGAGGAGAGCAACCTTAGCTCAAGAGTCCCCTCTCTAAAACCCTCTACCTCACCAAACTCACTATAGCTTCGTAGTCACTGCCTTCACAACCTATCATCCATCCAACAATAGGGTTTCCAAAAAAGTCCTTTCTCTCATGGCTTGCCCCTTCTTTTATAGGAGTCCTCATAGGTGTGACTTGGGCTGGAAGGGTTGAAACACCTTCGCCTTGAAGATCACGATGCCATGAGGGCAGGTCCCAAAGTTGGGTCGCTCATGAGGAGTTTACTGGGGGCGCGCATCAAGGCGGATTCCTTGATCCTCGGCACCATTAGTCTCACTATAGCAGGAAACATAAGAGATGATAGTGGTCTATGACGTTGCACTATACTTTCCC
>APFE030981180.1:210547-234223 GCA_000404065.3 Pinus taeda
GAAATTATGATGAGGGTAGTAAAGAATATGTATGCGCTCTACTAATAGTATAATGATGATAAATCGGATAGATAGGTATATTTCTATGATGTTACGATGTTGATGGCTTAATGAATATGTATGTTTCCATTTATGATAAATGATGATAGCCATGAGAGATGTGTACCCTCTGTTACCTACTTCCGTTAGTTCAGGCTTATGATGGACAATAATGTGAATGACCAAGAACCATTAATGATGCTATTATGATAATGACTAACAATGAGAAATCTTGTTGCTAATGATTTTTGAGTATGGCAGGAAACAATCAGAAGCGCTCGCATATGACATGTCGATGACACCTGGTTTGATGAAATTCATATTGTTTTAAAGTCTAAATCGATCTTGAAATCTGCCATATATGTTTAACTATATGCTGATGATATGTTAATGGTTGCGGGCACAGATTTGTTGCTTGACCGAATGACTCACATATGGGTGATGGGGTTGTACAGGTGGATGGAACTACATGGGAGGGGTGGGATAGAGTCCCTGATCTCACCCACTAGCACTCTCACCGTGACTTGGGCTGGAAGAGTTGAAACACCTTCGCCTTGAAGATCACGATGCCATGAGGGCAGGTCCCAAAGTTGGGTCGCTCATGAGGAACCTACTGGGGGGCGCGCATCAAGGCGGATTCCTTGATTCCCGGCACCATTAGTCTCACTATAGCAAGCAACATGAGAGATGATAGCGGTCTATGACGTTGCACGATATTTTCCCCTCGTAGTCACTGGATGCTTGAAGGGCAAGTGGTGTGGTCCCTTGGAATTTCAGGGAAATTCTTGAAGGGCACGACCAACTTGGCACCCTTGGCATCACCATTAAACTGTTCAGGTGTGGCACCCTTGGAACTTCTAGGGAATTTCTTGAAGGGCACAACCAAAGGTGGCACCCTTGGAACTTCTGGGGAAATTCTTGAAGGGCACAACCAAACGTGGCACCCTTGGAACTTCTAGGGAAGTTCTTGAAGGGCACAACCAAACGTGACACCCTTGGAATTTCAGGGGAAATTCTTGAAGGGCACAACCAAACTTGGCACCCTTGGAATCATTAAAAATAAATAATAATAAATAAATATAAGTAAGGAATGAAAACTAGGTAAGGTTACATCAAGGGAAAATGATGATTGGAAACCAAGGAAATTAAATCAAAAATAAAACTGGGAATAAGGAGGATCATAGGAAGAAATAAATAGAGTACCTTAAAAATGCTACCCTCCCCATGTTGGAAAATGCTAGGTAGATTAGGTGGTTTAATTAGAAAAAAAGGGGAAGGCAAACATATTGTAAGGATAATGTTTAATCCTAAACCAATTAAACTGAATTAAGAAAAGAGGAAGGTGAATTAAAATAAGAAAATAAATTTAAATTTAGAGAAATGCAGAGAAGCTCCATGTGGCATCAACCAACATAAGAATATCCCTCTAAGAGATAACCTGAGTTAATGTAGGAAGTAGATTGGGGATAAAATCTTAACTCATTAATTGACTCCTAGTAATAAACACAATTTAAGGAAAAAAAGGGGGGAATAAAGAGACAACTAGGAGAATAAATAGGAACCTTGTGGGGTGAGGAAAATATTAATTTTAAATAAAAAGTTAAGTAAATAATTATGGGTGACCCTTGCTGAGAGAATGACACATGGGTAGATGAATAATCAAGTATTAAATTAGAAGAAAAATATTATAATTATGCATGACATGCCAAGTGTCACCTATGAGGACTCCTATAAAAGAAGGGGCAAGCCATGAGAGAAAGGACTTTTTTGGAAACCCTATTGTTGGATGGATGATAGGTTGTGAAGGCAGTGACTACGAAGCTATAGTGAGTTTGGTGAGGTAGAGGGTTTTAGAGAGGGGACTCTTGAGCTAAGGTTGCTTTCCTCTTCCAGCTAGATTCTTCCTCCATTGTACAACCCCTTTGCAGCTCGGGGGTCCGCGGGGAAGAAGAGTACCCAAGGAGTAGGTTGGGAGGTAAACCGGTGGGTCTTGATTCGGATCAAGCACGTCATCATACACTCGCAGAAGTGACCGGCAACGAGGAAATACCAGCGAAAACAGAACCAGCGGAGTCTCGCCTCTCCGGTGTACGGTACATGTGTATTTTGTTATTACTTTGCCTTAGATTAAAAGTATATAAATGTGGCGTTATGTTCCTGGAATGAGCATCAGCGATGTGTGTGTTGATTGATTTGAAATCTCAAAGTGTTGTTTTTCGATTGTAATTGCTGTGTAAAAAAAAAAAAAAAAAAGAAAAAAAAATGTGATTGATATAGATATAGTTGTAGTTGGGTCATTTTACTGTTTTAGCTGGGTCGTTACATCTCCAATGCTCCAAGTAACTCTGCCAGAGGTAACTAATCTACACACTGATCTATCCAAAAATGTTGTTATATGTAGATTTAATGGGTTCTGGCCAAAATCCGATCTCTGCATCAATGGATCTTCTCCACATGGTCACCTAACTGTGAAATTCACCTATGCTCAAAAGGTTTTTTCTTAGTTAGATTCAACACAGAACAAGAACGAGACAGTATTATCAATTAGGGGCCTTGGTTTTGGGGCAATGTTGGCCTCTTCACCACCCCCTGGTTTTTTTATTTTGATGCAAATACTATGAAAGTCTCAACAATTCCTGTTTGAGTGAGGCTACATAACCTCCCTCTACACTTCTGGCATCACAAAGTTTTAATAGCCATTGGGAATTCCTTAGGGAAATTCTTAAAAATAGATGAAGACAGAGTTATCAGGGGAATTTTCACATTTGCCAGAATATGTGTAGAAGTGGACCCGAGTCAGGGGCTACCTGATCACATTACATTGAACTACAATAATACAATGAGGACTCAACCACTTGACTATGAGAATACAACATTCAGATGCCGCAGCTGCATGCAAATAGGGCATCTCCAATACCCTTGCCCACTGGCCAGGAAGGACCCCAAAGGGAATAAGAAACAACAAAAAAGCCCAAAGGGTGGTAGCATACCGACCTGCTAGAAGAAGAGGACATGCAGACAGAACCTATAGGGAACCAATCAGAACCTGACATACAAATGGGATAGAAATATACACAGGAAGAAAATACCCCAGATACTCATTTGGGGCCAGACAATATGAAACAGCAACAAGAACCTCATCTGGAAGTAAGTGGCATCAAATGAACTCATGGATCTGAAGAATTAGAATCTGACAAAGAAAATCCAATGAACACAATGGAAAACCAACTAGCTATAATTGCACCCACTCCAAACTCTGAAGGTTGGCGAAGGGTGGAGAAGAAGAAGGGCAGAAAAGTATAGGCCAACTGGAATTTATTTTTTCTTTTATATTGTAACCTTTGTATTTCTGTCATTACAGGGACATCCATCTGTATATGCTTTAAGCATCTACAAAATGTAATTTTCTCATATGAATAAAATTACGACTTTTTCCACGGGAAAAAAAGAAGAGAAAAGGTATGAAACTGCGTCAATCAAGCATGCAATGCCAACTCCTATAGGTAGATTGCCTTGGATATTAGGTTAGTGTTGACCCATTTATGCTCCACTCGTGTTATAGAGGTTTGTAAAGTGTTGCAAAGCTTAGTATCTCTCTTTCATGCTCAAACTAGAGTAGGTGGGGTTCCCTAGTAAAAGCATTACAAATGATTGATATCAATTTATCACTATATGGCACATGCTTCTATGTTTGACATGAGCATCATTGGTTGTTCTTTTCTCATGCATATCTTTTTAGTTTTAAGAAAGTTTACAAATATGTTTATATATCTGGTGATTTACAATGCAAAATTGGTTCACATCTATATCATGTTGACATGTATATCATTATTTATTACTCTTGAAAGGTTGAATAAATATTTGCATAAGACCTTGATTATACACATTATAAGACAATAATTGGAATAATGTTTGAAGTTCATTATGGTTTGAAACTTGTATGTCAAGCCATACTGTTGTGATTGATTACGATATAAATAGAAGAACCTACAAGCTAAGATTACATGTCAATAATATAATTGTTTTACTTTCATAAGAAACAATGTCAATTTGAAAAGAAAATATGATAGCTATTTTTTTTGTAAGTTGGGTTATTGTTGTGAATTTGAAAGAACACATGCGTGAGTTATATGTGCATGAATCCTTGGAAGTCATACTTACACACCAAGATGAGTTGTGTGGATTGTTGTCATGCATATTCAATGTATGGTTTGATATAAAATAACAAAGCTCAATTTACCATATGTTTTTTTTTAGGACTTTGCTCCTACAAATTTCATATCATATTTAGTTTCAAAAGAAATGTTATGGGTGATTTAGTTTGATATATCTTTAAAATTATTTGAAAATTAAGAAAAATGGGGGTTGGTTCATACTTATCAATACATCTTATGCTTTGTAAAAGAAAATCCTAGAAGGGATTTCAATTTTTTTTTTAAAGAGATATGTTGAAAATCTAGACTCTATTTCAAATATCCAATGATAACGTAAAGAATGGGGGTTGATTCAAATTGAAAACAAAGATTATAATTTACAACTCATTCATTCATCCATCTATACTACAACTTTCCATATGTTATTACTTTGAAAGAAAAACAAGATTAATAGTTGCGATGCAGCGTAATCCTTGTGAAAATTCCTCAACAGGAACTCCTACTGCAGCAAACTGATGTTACTTCTCCTACTTGTTAATCCATACAAGTTATTTACTGTGTTCTATGATAAATATCGAAGTAAATACTACTACAACCTTCACTTGATTGTATATTATGTGGAAACAAGAGACTGAGCAAGAAATAAAATACAACACAAATGAAACCGTTATTTTTGGACAAATGTCCCTGGAAAAACCCAATGCGGGAAAACCAGTGCACAGTTTTGAGGGTTTATTATTATTAAGCAGTAGTAAATTTTGAATACATGTTTGAATACCTCTTAGGTTATTAAGTTACAGAGAGAAATACTAGCATAAAGATTTGTGAGATTACCTCACACAATCACTGAGAAAAATTTTGGCTTCTCTAGACACTGGATGAGGTGCCTATGGCAGATCCTACGCTACTCTACGCAGTCCTCACACAGTCTCTGCATCAACCTCTCTAGGCTCTGCTCACCCAGTCTGTTGATCGATTTGCTTCCCAGAGTCTCTGCTCTTAGCCTCCGGGTCTCACACCCCAACTCGCGACTTCTAAAACTGACTCTTCTCAGCAAAATCCTAGACTCTCTCTCACCCTTTGCGTGGCCCTTCATGGCCCTGTGTCAAATTCTGCGTTTGGGCTACTAGATAGCTTTTTGCCTCTCTCTGCTGATGATTCTACAACTGAGAAAATCTCTCTCTCCGGATGATATCCCTACCCCTCAACTGCAAGAAATCTCCTCAATCGAATTTCCTCCTGAGAACTTCTCACTTCAGAAATCTGATCTCTTGATCTCTCAGTGTGTTTTCCAAATGACCCTCAAGCCCCTTCTTATATCTTTCCATTGGACAACCAACGACTTAGATTAACTACTAATCAAAGGCTCAGATCATTTTGGCTTGATCTCCATATTCTTCTAGAATTTACACCCACAATTATATTAATACCCATTAATATTTTAATTTCCCTAATTTTAGACTTAGGAACTCTATTAAAAATATTAATTATTTTAATAAAATCGTTTATGGGTGGAATTTCCCAAAATGCTTTCTGGGTTCTTTGGAATACATGTGCCCAAGCCTCCCTGCAAAATTTGAGGCCTAGAGCACATCCGATGCTACCTCAAATCAACACTCCCTCTTAGCAAGGAATGTGCTCTAGTAACATACGTTGCTGCATACTTCTCTGACTCTGAAGCATCGTCCTCTGCGCTGTCGATGTCTGACATGTTGTCCACCAACTATTGCGTTGCTACTTTATCTGTATTGTTGCTATCACTACCACTATCAACACTGCATCTGTACTACAACTCCCTCTTAGGTGTTGCATTTGTGCTACTGCTAGCAGTACCACTGCCAACTTCCACCGCACTGCGAATTGTTTCTTATAGCAACAGAAAAACATCCAAAATTATTGAACTAACTGTGCTCAATATGATACCACGTCAATGCTAAAGTCTGATTGTTACTAGTCTCTGCACTGACTCTCTAAATATACTACGTTGTTGCTGACCTCTGCTTTGTGCCAACTGCGCTGCTGTCAACTCTGCCCTACATTGCTTAGACTCTAGCACTCCTAGCCACTGAAAATGTCTCCCCAACACTCCTCGACACCAATCGACACTAGTCCATCCTGTTACTACTGATCTGGGCTCCCGTAGCAAGGTATTGATCCGAGAGGTGGATTCCTCAAGGATCCTGCCCATCTGTAGCTCTTTCGAACTACAGTTCCAAATCAGCCCACCTCCCTCCTGGAGGTATCTCGGCTGTCATGGCGAACTTCTCCTCTTCAATCTTCGTGGGCGCAACCTTTCAATCATGCTTCTCATCCTTGTCCTTCTTTCTGAGAGGACATTGAGTTGCATAGTGACCTATCTCACCACACTCGAAGCACTTTATCTTCGAGACACCCTTTTTACATCTCCACTGCTCCTGATGTCCCTTCGATGCAAGGGATGCATTATCGTCCTCCTCCTTGGGCTTCGACCCACAGCTGTTCCTTCCGTCAAGTTTAAACTTGACTCTCTCCTCAGATCCTCTTATTTTAGAGATGCCCACATCTCATCCCAATTAGGTAATGTTGCTCTGCCCAGGATACTCTGGACAAAGATTTGCCACTCATTTGAGATAGAATTGAGGGCCAATCTAACCAACTATGAATCCTGAGGTGTATGCCCCGCAACAGACAACTCATCACGAGTTTCCTTCAGCTTTGTGAGGAATGGATCTATATGTTTTCCCTTCTACATCTGAGCATATCTCAGCTTCTTCTCAAAGTACATCTTCTGCTGCTCGGAAGATCCCTGATATAACGTGGCCAAGGCATCCCACATTTCATTAGCAATTCCTTTGCTAGCAACACGACACACCATGTGATCCTTGAATACATCCAAAATCATCCTCTTGGCCTTCGCCATTTTAGATCTGTACTTCTTCAATGGATCCGCATCTATAGGGACAACCACCATGTTGTCTACGTATGTCTTGAAGGCATGCTCATCTAGAAGGAATGACATTCTTGCCTTCCAGATGACGTAATTGGATTCTTCGTCCAACCTGTCCAGATCCCTCAAGCCACCAGTTGCCATATCTGCCAAAAATGTCGAAAATCTCATCTCTTCTTCTCACTACTGCTACTTAGCCAATGAGAAAACGAACTTCTCGGCAGGAAGTTTGTTGAGGAAAAGTTCCCTTAATGTGATTTTCTTCTCTCTTCCGACATTTTTTCAGCCCAACAATCTGCGTGCTGAAAAGTCTGCGTCCCACCAACTCTCTCATGCTGAGGTTTCAGCGTTGCTCCATTTGCCCTGGCAAAAATTCAAACTGGAAGTCCTCTCCATCGAGTCACTCAGAGAGAGTCTGCCTCGAAAATCTTCCCTTTCAGCTTAGAACTGTGTCAACCCTCTAGGGTTTCCAATTGTTGCCTCCTGCAGATTTATCAAACTCCTTCTGCTCAGTGCTGGATCTACTAGCTCTACTCTTCTTGCTTCACCTATAGCTCTGATACCATGTGAAAATTCCTCAACAAGAACTCCTACTGCAGCAAACTGATGTTACTTATCCTACTTGTTATAATGCCCCACTTAAATCTTATCCTGCAAATTTCGTTAATGTTTACATTATCTGAAAATATTGAGAAATATTGGTCTAATATAAAATTCATGATTTACATTATTTCAATTAATATATGTATTCATCTCACATTCCCCAATGTACCCTCACATTTACTAGGGAGAAGAAATGGTTCTCTCCATTTAATTACATCTCACATTTCCCAATGTACCCTCACATTTACTGAGGAGAAGACATGGTCCTCTCCATGTAATTACATCTCACATTCCCCAATGTACCCTCACATTTACTTGGGAGAAGACATAGTCCTCTCCATTTAATTATCAATATATATATTCATCTCACATTTCCAAATGTACTTTCATATTTACTTGGGAGGAGACATGGTCCTCTCCCATTAATTTCCCAATTTTATATTCATGCCACATTTCCAAATGTACTCCTAGCTTTACTTGGGAGAAGAGAAGTCAACTGTAAGGATTGATGAAAAGTTAATGACATTAATGAGAGGTGATTGAGCTGGAGAAGAGAGGGACGGTATAAAAAGGGAAGGGGGAAGGGAGAAAAGGGGGGAAGTTGGGGTCTTGCTTATGATTGTGGGGTTGGTTGTGATTTGAGGACTACTTATGTTTTTGGAGACCTTAGGAACTTGTGGAGGTTTCTTGGATTGTTGAGAGGAGGGAAAATTGTTATCTTGATCTGAGTCATTCATCTTGGACACACACACTACATTTGGTTGGACTTGGGCTCGAAGGGCTAGGGAACCTGTGGAGGTTTCCTGGGCTAAGGATTATTTCCTAGTTGGCTGGGAGGTAAATCTAGTTGTGTTTGTCAAGAGGAGCATTCAACAAGAGCAACAAGACAAAGGCATCTCCATCAGCCACCGGTATAGGTATTCCTCCATAGATTACTCTTATAAATTTGATTAGAATGAAATATTCACCTTAAGTTACGTCGATTAGAATGTAAATGGTAAAATTTTATTTGCTTAAAAGTATTGTAAGTAAACTATTTCCTCCTATTTCATTTAATTTCAGAAGAAATTATATCTGTTAGCAGACCCTAGGATAGGTCTCTTACACATGGTATCAAAGCTTTGGTTCAAAATCTGGACCCAAAGCCTACTAAACCCCAAATTCCATTATAAAGAGCTTGTAATCCTCGTAAAGACTCATAATCATAATGTATAAATTCTTCAAATTTTCCATCCAAAGCCACCTTGCACCTATTTTCAAATCTTAAATTGCCTTACAGATGCCATGTAAGTGCAGATCCATGAGATGGACTATGTAAGTGTGCTTCCAAAGAACCGTTTTGCATAAGCTTGTATTCTAGTAGCCTTGTCTTCCCATGAACACAAAAACCCAACAAAGACACGAGGTTTGGATGCCTGATTTTGGTCATTAGTTCAACCTCACTCTAAAATTCATTGCCTGCCTGTTTTCTGTTTTCATCTAGCATCTTGACCGCAAAACAAAAATTAGCAGGGAACTTCAAGCTTGCACGGGTGCACCAAAGGTTTCGTTTCCCTCGGAAATGTTCACCTCTACTACGCACTGCATCAGGGTAATGTGATTGTGCAACCTCTCTATGGCAATCACTCGGCCTCTTTGTTGCACTGCCAACATGCTTCTCAAAACTGGAAATGTTGAAAAACATTTCTTCTTTGCAAAGTGTCACATTGACATTGGATTTCTTGCCCTATAATCTTGCCATTGAATCGCATGTTCGCTCCTCGGTTCAAATAGTAAACATCACATCCTTCCAGCAAACCTATCGAAAGTAACATTTTGGCACATGTAGGTGCCTGCGTCAATATTATCTCTTTAACTGGTGCTCTAGCAACAGAGGAAACCTGGTTGAATTTTTTTTTTGTTTTTGTTTCCCGCTGATGTATTCCCACTAAGGTTTATTTGTTTATTGTTAGGCATGTGAGAAGGGAAACATTACGTTTAGATGTCCTTGTCACCCCATCATTTTCTTTGCACCAAGTAAATTTTTCATTTTCTATTTCCATGGGATCATTCTTCCCATGGAATTGATCAAGTTTTCCATGTTTAGTAAGACTCTGTAATTCTTGAGCTTTGGAATTTTCAATTAAAAATTCCTCTTTCAAAGATGTCCTGGAGCATCCATCTTGAGCAGTATCCTAAATCTTGAATCCAACTCCCGCTATTTGTAGTTCTTTTCTTGAAAACCCAACTTCCGAAGCTGTGATAACACTCTCAAAGGGAGACTTTCTCCAAAGCTCCCCTGTGGGAGTGCAAGCAACATTCTCGCCTCCCTCTATATTTGCAACTGAAATAACACCGCAAAAATTTTCAGGGAGTTTTGGGGATACTCTTTCATAAACAATGGCTTAGGACTTGAAGTTTCCCAGAAACAATCCCATTATTCCTTTCAAAATAAGGACTCTGCAAGCACTCATCTATAACATCACTACAAACAACTGGAACAACGCCATTGTCTAATAAATTCACTAGACGCTCTGACGCTTCTAGAAGAAGATTGGACCCGTAATGATTCACTTCTGCTAGTGCATTGCTGCTAATCACTGGGAATCCCCAGTTAGTACCCTCTGTTCCTTGCCTTTTATGAAGATGAAATTGATCAACAGCTCCAGCAGATTCTACCTCACATCGTTTTCGTTTAGTCACTTCTGCCACTGCACTGCCGCAATTCCTTGGCATCCCCTGTTTGTACCCTCTGGATTTTCCCTTGTATAAAGATTAAATTGAGCATCATTTCCAGCAGATTCCACCAAATCGACACCAAGGATTACATAGTTGAAGACTTATTTCCCTTTCTGTGGAACCAAAAAATAGGTTAACGAAATTAAGATAAATAATCAGAGCTCTCTGTAAAATGGTCTTTGTAACACTTGGAGCACATATTCTCCATTGCGGAGCTTCAAAAAAGCCACACCTTGTAAATTATTTAAATATTTTGAAATTTACAATAAAATTTATTTATCAGCTCTTGAATTTAATATCGACTGTTGTGCTCACTTAATTGTTCATTAGCGTTAGCTGAATATAAAGCATAGATTCCAATTCAAATTCAAATTTTAGTTAACAATAATATTTTTACAAACCCCAGATTCTATTAAGCAACATATTACGTAGACATCTAAGATTCCCACTAAATTTGAGCGGCAGTAATTATTTATAAATTTTTTTCCTTGGAGCCCTGAAACGAAATAGCAGATATTTTGGTGCCACCGACTGGATTAGCTTCCTATTCTTCTTTTGACACTGAGTGTTGGGATTAATCTTTATGAGATTTTTTTTTGGAGATAATGAAATGGGACGCCTATGTCCTTCGACATTGATCGCTAGTTTAAAAGTTATTTTAATGACGAGTCTAATATATTTTGTTTGTGAGAATAATTTCGGCAAAATCACATAAAAAATCAAACCAACCAGCGTAGTTCATCGTCAAGACATTTTATTAAATAAAAACATTTACTCATTTTTCAAATAATATAAACATATTTGGTATTAGACATGTTCTAAATACATTGATCTTTGGAATTTGCAATTTCTTTACGGTCAAATATAAATATTTATTTTATTTTTTCAATAACAAATATTAAATATTGAAAAAAAAAATAAAAAATTAATACAAAGTCTCAACATCCACAGATTTTGAGTGCACGACTGGTTCTTTTCTTCACGGAAGATATTCCGCAGCTACAGTATTTTGTGATTGAAAACTTTCTCAATGAATTTAATTCACTGGGCACGTCCTTAGACAACCTTTTAATCATTTATGAATGTCTATGTTGCCCACAACAAAGGGAATCATGAGAAACTGCTTCAATTTTAATAATAATCCCATCATGTAGAGATATAAATAGTAACAGTACAACCACTATTGTGAAAGTAGGAATTTCACGTGTCTACAGTGTTTTTCAAAGGGGCCGTTAATCTAGAAACAATTTTCTTTTATTATTAACACATAAGTATCATTCTGGGAGCTTGGAGACTTCATCGCTTCCATTCCTTATTTAGTACGCAGAAGATACTAATTATTAATTTCCTATTATTTAATAAAGGAAAAATCATAGGAATGGCTATTAGATTTCAATTTCATTTATTTTAAATATATACCATGTAAGATTTGAAAATTTTATTGCCACTAAATATCATTGTACAGTTGCTAATATCACCAGTTCCCTCAGTTCTCTCATCCTTCCATCTTAATTTTCCTGTTTATTTATCAAAAATAAATAAATAAATGCAAAGACATAAATTTTATTCCTCTAGCACTGTAATATCATGGGGACTCTTCGAAAAATATAGAGAGTTATCAATACTACATTCTCTTGTTGTAATTGTATACGGAAAACCTAATGGAATGAAACAGGTAGAAGGAAAGATGAGGGAGAGTCAACTCACAAATTTTTCTAAGGGAAAACTCCTTTCTAGAAGAAAATACTCTTGTGAATGTTTTATAATCTTCTCTTCACCCTCTTGGAGTTGGAGCTGGGTTAGGGTTTTTCCACTTTGTGCAATAAAATATTAGTTCACATAATCAATGACTATTAAAATACCTTGGTAAACATGAATGTAGATATCTATGACCCCCAATTGGGGCCCACTTTAGACATTCATAAATGAAGAAAATCGGTTGCTATAGCCTTTATTCAGTTTCAAGTTTTTGCATGAAGTTTAATGCCCAAACCCAATATTACATGTAGTTGAGATAAATGTTAAACATGCATTCTGTGAAAATTTTTGAATCTAACACATCAAAACCTCTATTGCATTTTCTGGTTTACTATCTCCTACTTGTTCTTTGCATAAACAAGTTATTTAAATGCACAAATATCGAAGTAAACACAAATGCAACCTTCCCAAATAAACAGATCAACATGTTCTAAAGTTTAAATTATGGCAACTTGGCATAACTTAAATTGATCTATTGCTTGGGTTCTCTTTGGACTATCTAGAGTGTGGTAGAAAATGTTAGGAATAGTGTTGATAAGTCTTAGATATCGTGCATATTTTGAACAAATCAAAATGGTAAGGACGCGAAGGAACCAAGGGCCCGGAGAGTCTTCACAAGGACCTCCTTCAAATAACCTGTTACCTTCACCAAAATTGACTTTCATCCTCCGTTCCCTAGAAGCAATTAATGAGACCTTGAGAGGGCGCCAAACAAATGAAATGGAAGGGGAACACCCTTCATCAGGGTTAGGGAACCTCGAGGGATCTAGAGACTATGATAGAAGACCTCCAGTTGAGGACATTACTAGGGAGCTCCAGAAGATTAAGCTCCTAGAGTTTGCAGGAGGTTGTGCTAGCGAGCATGCAGAAGCCTGGTTAGAGGGGATGGGAAAGTGTTTTGTACTAAGGGATTACAATTCCAATTCCAAAGCCAAAATAGCAATATTCCAACTCCGAGATAGTGCTCTGAATTGGTGGGGTAACTTGGAGCGTCAACTACACCTCACTCCAGACACAGTTAGTTGGGAATTATTTGAGGAGAGGTTCAGGAAGAAGTACCTGCCAGCATATTATGAAGAACAAGCTCGTTATGTCAAAGAACACCTAGACTTAAAGGGTGAAGGCAAAGCCATCTTTCCATGTCAAATAGGGTTTATGGGGAAGGCCCCTCGTACCTTCCCAAGGGGAGGAAGTCGAAGACCACCACCATATGGAAACATGGTTATACCTAGGACACCGACAATAGGGATTTCAATGGTTTCTAGTGTAGCTTCACCCATAGCTTCAAGGGCGCATACAAATCAAAGTCATACGTGAGGAGCAGCAAGTGGGGGAAGAGGCTTTAGGGGAAGAAATTCTTTCCAAAGAACTCCACAACATTTGGTTCAAGGTCCACCACACATCACTTGTTGGGGATGCAAAGGACCTCATTACCAATGAGATTGCCCTGAGTTTCGAACTGGTAACAATAGAAAAGAGAGAAAAGAACCAATGGGGAGAGTAGGTAGCCACCACCGAATCTATGCAACAGTTGACAATCAACAAGTTGAACACCAGTCTGCCGTGGTAGAAACCCCAGGTATGATAAACAAAGTAAAAGTTAAAATTTTGTTTGACTCTAGTGCTATAGATAGTTTCATTTCACCAGTTGCATTAGAAAAATGTGGGCTGGTAGCCTATGAGCACGATGACTTTAAACAAGTTGATATGGCTTCTGGAATAAAACAAGCAGTAGGGCCTAGTGTTGACCAATGTCAGGTAAACCTCAGGGTGTGCATGACTAAGTTGAAGGCATACATCACAGCATTGGAAACATATGATGTAATTATTGGAATGGATTGGCTAGAAGCTCATCGAGCTTTGGTAGATTGTTTCAAGAAGAAGGTGATCTGTTTAGATGATGAAGGTAGGCCAATTGAAATTTTTGGAATCAAGAGGGGAGTGTCCCTACGATTCATATCCATGAAGAAGCTACAACGTTGTCTCAGACAAGGTTGCAAACTATATTTGGTCAAAACTGTAAGTGACCAGAAAGGACCTTCCCTGGATCAACGTCTTGCCAGAATTCAAGGATGTTTTTCCAGAAGAATTGCCTGGATTACCTCCTGTAAGAGAGATTGATTTCACCATTGATCTGAAACCAGGTGCAGAACCAATAGCTAAGACACCCTATAGGATGACAACTTCAGAGCTTTGTGAATTGTAGATGCAGTTAAAGGAGCTCTTAGACTTGGGACTAATCAGACCTAGTATTTCACCTTGGGGTGCACCAGTAATTTTTGTCAAGAAGAAGGATGGTTCCTTGCGGCTACGCATAGATTATAGAGACTTAAAGAGAGTCACGATAAAGAATAGGTACCCAATACCTCGAATAGATGACTTATTTGATCAAATGAAGGGGGCATCAGTCTTCTCAAAAATCGATCTACGATCTGGGTACCACCAATTGAGGATAAAGGAGGAGGACATCTCAAAAATTGCATTTTGAACTCAGTTTGGGCACTATGAGTTCGTAGTTGTTCCATTCGGTTTAACCAATGCACCAACAGTATTCATGAGCCTCATGAATGGTGTGTTCAGGAAGTATTTGGACCAATTTGTGCAAGTCTTCCTTGATGACATTCTTATATATTCCAAGAATGAAAAGGAGTATGAAAAGCACCTAAGGGTAGTATTGACTTGTTTAAGGGAAAATCAATTGTATGGGAAATTGTCAAAATGTTCCTTCTTTCAGAAGAAAGTCCATTACCTTAGGCACATCATTTCAGGAGAAGGGATTTCAGTTGACTCGGAAAAGGTGAAAGCCATAATGGATTGGCCAGCACCAAAAAATGCCCATGAGGTACGTAGTTTTATGGGGCTAGCTGGGTATTATCATAGGTTTGTGGAAGGGTTTTCAAGAATTGCAAAACCCATCACCACATTATAGTGAAATGGGGTTAGGTATGAATGGACAAATGAAGGTGACACTACATTCACAGAGCTAAAGAGGTTACTAAATAGTGCACCAATCCTTCAAGTACCAGACATGAGAAAAGACTTCATTGTCTACACCGATGCTTTGACGCAAAGATTGGATGCAATATCGATGCAAGAAGGCGGAGAAATAGCTTACGCTTCTAGAAAATTGAAGAAACATGAAGAGTTACATGCTACCCACGACTTAGAATTGGAAACAATGATGTTAGCCTTGAAGTTATGGAGACACTACCTCATTGGGAGAAGATTTGAGTTAAGAATGGATCATCAAAGCCTGAAGCATCTCTTCTCTCAAAGGGATTTGAACGCCAGAAAAAGGCGATGGAGCAAATTCATGAGTGAATATGATTTTGAAATATCATACATTACGGGAAAGGAGAACGTAGTGGCGGATGCACTAAGTAGGAGGCCACGAACCTTCTCCCTAGTAGCCTTAAAGGTAAATTTAAGGGAGCGGATATTGGAGAAACTCTTTGAAGATAGTTGGTATCTAAAAGTCATCTCAGCTATCCAAAATGGGAAACAGATAGAACCAAAGTTTAAAGGATATGTCCTTGAACCAGATGGGCTATTGAGATTCCAAGGGAGAATGTACGTACCTAAGGAAGGGTGTATAAGAGAAACCATCCTCGGAGAGTATCATAGAGCACTCTATTGTGCACATCCTAGGGTAAAGAAGATGTACGCAGACACAAGGAAACTCTTCTTTTGGGCAGGCATGAAGCATGGCATAGTCCAGTTTGTCGCCAAATGTCTTGAATGTTAGCGAGTGAAGGCTGATCATAACCATCTAGCAGGACTCCTACAACCTCATGACATCCCTACATCTAAATGGGAAGTAATTTCCATGGATTTTGTGGTGGGTTTGCCACTCACTTCCTAGAGGCACAATGCTATATTGGTTATAGTTGATAAATTGACCAAAAGTGCCCATTTCATCCCAGTAACGGACACTTACAATGTTACAGATGTGGGGCGAGTGTTTTTCAATGAAGTTATCCGAATGCATGGATTGCCCACAAAGATAATTTCTGATAGATACTCCCGATTTACATCTAGGTTTTGGACAAGTTTGCAATCAGCACTAGGAACTCAGTTAAACCTGAGCACTGCATATCATCTAGAAACAGATGGGCAGACTGAAAGAGTAAATAAGATTCTGGAGGACATGCTTAGGATGTATGTCATGGATAATCAGACTCAAAGGTACTTACCATTGGTAGAGTTTGCCTATAATAACAGTTATCACAGTTCGATTGAGATGCCTCCTTATCAAGCTCTATATGGAAGGTCTTGCAGGACGCAGTTGAGTTGGGAAAAGTTGGAGGACCGAGTGATATTTGCCCCTGAATTAATTCAAGAAATGGAGGAACATGTAAGGCAGGTTCGACAAAGGTTAAAGGAAGCACAAGATAGACAGAAGATTTATGCTTATTCACATAGGATTGATTGTAGTTATGAAGTAGGGGACCAAGTTTTTATTCGTATCCAGCCCAACAAAAGCACCATCCAGTTTGGGAAGGGGACAAAATTGTCACCTTGGTTCGTAGGACCTTTTAGGATCAAAGAGAAGATTAGACCAGTTACCTATCGTCTTCTATTGCTGCCCCATTTTCATAAAACTCATGATGTTTTTCATGTATCTATTTTACGACATTATGTTTCTGATGAATCTCACAAACTAGATTGGCAGGACTTGCGGGTCTCAGACATGGGAACTGTAATGGTAGAACCATTATGCATATTGGACCGTAGGGTTCGATAGCTTAGACGTCACACGGTGGACCAAGTTAAGGTCCAGCGAGACAAGTATAGCCCAGGATCTGCTACCTGGGAGGATGCAAAGACTGTGCGTCGTGACTACCCCTCACTATTTTGAGCATCTGTGATGCCTATTTTGACTTAGATAGCTACCTATGTTAAGGTTCTATTTTGCAGTTCCATGTTATTTATTTATGAATATTATGTAATATTGATGCATTTGGTTTGACACATAAAACTACTTATATGAATCAGTTGATAGATTTGATATTGATGATAGAAATGGTTGATGTATGGACTACATGTATGACTCACTTAGTGATGGATTATCTAGTGCATAACTTATCAGAATTATTTTGGTTCATATATAGCTCAAGTGGATATGATTTATTTAAATGAATGACTTAGTGAGAATTCCCGGATTGGCACATGGATACTATACTTAATAATGTGATGATTATATGTCTTGTTGTTATATAAATGCATGAATGAGAGCTAACCCGCAGGGGAAAAGAATTATATGATAGCCAAGAGGGAAAGACGAGACATCTCATGAGGAAGGTGGCAAGACGACCTGATTGGATTATTCGATGACAAGTTCAACCAGCTCTGTAGTATGGTTCGTATTAGGGTATTGACCCTAGTTCTATAGGAGGGGTGGAGGCATTTCCCATCGTGTACCCTCTGAAACTTGGAATTGTGGGAGGGCAGTGGTGGACACGCTCCCCTAGACGTGTGATGATGATGACTAGTTTCCTGCTGGGGAAGTTAGGTCGATGTATTGGATACTTCCACCATGTCGGTTTTATTAGTGGTTAGTATGGCCATTGCCACTGATAAAGCAACAGAGGATGGATAGGGTGGGAATGGAAGTAGGTCAGGACGGATAGGAGGATATAGATCAGTTGGAGACTCATGATGGGAAGTAATGTCATTGTCTGACTTATCAAATTTTAATGCTATAACTCTCTCTGCTTTGCTATGCTTTCAAACTCCTTGCATCTTTTCATTCTAACTCTGGGACGAAGTTTTTTGAAGGAGGGGTGTATGTAATGCCCCACTTAAATCTTATCCTGCAAATTTTCTTAATGTTTACATTATCTGAAAGTATTGAGAAATATTGGTATAATATAAAATTCATGGTTTCCATTATTTCAAATAATATATGTATTCATCTCACATTCCCCAATCTACCCTCACATTTACTAGGGAGAAGATATGGTCCTCTCCATTTAATTACATCTCACATTCCCCAATGTGCCCTCACATTTACTTGGGAGAAGACATGGTCCTCTCCAACTCATTATCAATATATATATAATAATATATATATATATATAATATATATATTCATTCACATTCTCCAATGTACCCTCACATTTACTAGGGAGAAGACATGGTCCTCTCCATTGTAATTCATCTCACATTCCCAAATGTCCTCACATTTACTTGGGAGAAGACATAGTCCTCTCATTAATTATCAATATATAATATTCATGTCATATTCAAAATGTACTTTCAAATTTACTTGGGAGGAGATATGGTCCTCTCCCATTAATTTCCCAATTTTATATTCATGTCACATTTCAAAATGTACTCCCAACTTTATTGGGAGGAAGAGAAGTCAACTGTAAGGATGGATGAGAGTTAATGACATAATGAGAGGTGGTTGAAGATGGAAAAGAGAGGAGGGTATAAAAAGGGAAGGGGGAAGGGAGAAAAGGGTGGGGGGGTCTTGGGGTCTTGCTTATGATTGTGGGTTTGGTTGTGATTTGAGGACTTGTTGTGTTTTTGGAGACCTTAGGAACTCGTGGAGGTTTCTTGGGTTGTTGAGAGGAGGGAAATATTGTTATCTTGATTTGGATCATTCATCTTGGATACACACACTACATCTGGTTAGACTTGGGCTTGGAGGGCTAGGGAAACTGTGGAGGTTTCCTGGGCTAGGGATTATTTCCTAGTTGGCTGGGAGGTAAATCCAGTTGGGTCCGTCAAGAGGAGCATTCAGCAGGAGCAGCAGGAAAAAGGCATCTCCATTAGCCACCGGTACAGGTATTCCTCCATAGATTACTCTTGTAAATTTTATTAGAATGAAATATTCAACTTAAGTTATGTTGATTAGAATGTAAATGGTAAAATTTTATTTGTTTAAAAGTCTTGTAAGTAAGTAAACTATCTCCTCTTATTTCATTTAATTTCAAAAGAAATTAGATCTGTTAGTAGACCTTAGGATAGGTCTCTTACACTTGTTAATCCATACAAGTTATTTACTATGTTCCACTGTTAAAATCAAAGTAAATACTATTGCAACCTTCACTTAATTAAATATTATGCGGAAACAAGAGACTAAGTAAGAAAGAAAATACAACACAAATGACACCGTTATTTTTGGACAAACATCCCTAGAAAAGCCCAATACGGGAAAATTGGTGCAACAGTTTTGAGGGTTTATTATTATTAAGAAGTAGCAAATTTTGAATACATCTTTGAATACCTCTTAGGTTATTCAGTTACAAAGAGAAATACTGGCAGAAAGATTTGTGAGATTACCTCACACAATCACTGAGAAAAATCTCCGCTGCTCTAGACACTGGATGAGGTGCCTCTGGAAGGCCCTATGCTACTCTGCAAAGTCCTCACGCAGTCTCTGCGTCAAACTCTCTAGGCTCTGCGTCACCCAGTCTGCTGATCAATTTGCTGTCCGGAGTCTTTGCTCTTAGCCTCTTAGTCTCACACCCTGAGTCCCAACTTTTGAAACCGACTCTCCTTAGCAAAATCTCAGACTCTCTTTCACCCTCTGGGCTGCCTCTACGTGGCCCTTCGTGACCCTCCATCAGCCTCTATGTCTGGGATACTGGATCACTCTCTGCCTCTCTCTACTGATGATTCTCTGACTGAGAAAAATTCTCTCTCTCTCTGGATGCTATCCTTGCCCCTCAACTGTAAGAAATATCCTCAATCCCATTTCCTCCTAAGAACTTCTCACTTCATAAATTGGATCTCTTGACCTCTCAATGTGTTTTCCAAATGACCCTCAAGCCCCTTCTTATATCTTTTTGTTGGAAAACCATCGGCCTAGATTAAATCCTAATCAAAGGCTCAGATCATTTTGGGTTGATCTTCGTCTTCTTATAGAAGTCACACCCACAATTAGATTAATACTCATTAATATTTTAATTCTCCTAAGTTTAGATTTAGGAACTCCATTAAAAATATTAATTATTTTAATAAAATCGTTTCTCCGTGGAATTTCCTAAAACTCTTTCTGGGTTCTTTAGAATATATGTGCCCAAGCCTCCCTACAAAATTTGAGGCCTAGAGCACATCTGATGCTACCTCAAATCAACAATCCTTTCCTCTACTACTATCGCTAACTAATTGATTAAAGATGGTACGGAGTGCAAAGAAAATTCCACATAAAGAAAGAAAAGATCTCTCCCCACGAAGCCCTCTCCACAATGAAAGCTCTCAGCAGAGTGAAAGCTTTCTACACAAGCTTCAACAAGTAGTTTAATTGACACTTGTACTTATCACAATCGAGTAAAACAACAACTAAAATACATGAAATTGATCGAAAAACTTGATTGTGTGGAAGTGCAGAGAAAAGTATTTTCAATGTGCAGTGTCTCTCATTTAGCTCCCTAACCCATGCTAAGAAATAAACCTTAAAAACATTTACTATACTTGTCGGAGCTTTCACTGTGCGGAAAGCTTCGCACAAGCAAAGCTCCACACACTACTTAAAAACTTTAAACACTAGGTGTTAATATATGTTTAAGTTTACATGTTTTACTTAAAAAAAAAAGAAAAAAGATCAATGACACATGCTCCTAAATCTTTAATTTTACACGCTTTGAAATAAATGATGAACTGGTAAAAATATGATTAATTTCATGAATTTAATAGAACGTTAAATCTATAATTTAAATAATGTTATTACCAATGTGGATATTTGTAAAAGTAATAGTCGTTCCTTATTTATATCCCCAACCCACGCTAAGAAATAAACCTTAGAAATAGTTACTAGGCTTGTGCGGAGCATTGCTTGTGCAAAGCTTTCAATGTGTGGAAAATTTCGCACATTGTTTAAAATTTTTAGTTTACATGACTTCCTTTCAAAAACAAAAGAAAATAATCAATGCCACATGTTCCTAAATGATAACAATAAGATTTCATGAATTTAATTAAGCCTTAAAGCTATAGTTTCAAAAATGCCATTACCAGTGTGGAAATTTGTAAAAGTAATAGTTGTCTCCTACTTAGCTCCCCAACTCATGCTAAGAAATAAACTTTAAAAACATTTACTAGACTTGTATGGAGCTTTGCTTGTGCAGAGATTTAATAAAAAAATATTACTTAATAGTAAAAATAGGTAAAACAACATCAACTACCAATCCAAATAAACATGTTTTGAAATAAAAGATTAACTGGAAAAATATTATTTATCTCATGAATTTAATAAAACGTTAACGCTTGTCTCTTACTTAGATCCCCAACACACGCTAAGAAATAAACCTTAAAAATATTTACTAGACTTGTGCGGAGGTTTGCTTGTGCAGGGCTTTCAGTATGCGAAAAGATACACACACTGCTTTAATGCAAAGCTTACCACGTGTTCCTAAATGCTTAATTATACATGCTTTGAAATAAATTATTAACTAGTAAAATTATAATTTCATAAATTTAATAAAACGTTAAAGCTATAGTTTCAATAATGCCATTACTAGTGTGAAAATTTGTAAAAGTAATAATCATCTTTTACTTATCTCTCCAACCCATATTAATAACTAAACCTTAAAAACATTTACTAGAGTTGTGTAAAACTTTGCTTGTGTGAAGCTTTAATAAAAAATCTTAATAGTAAAAATAGGTATAACAATATCAACTACCAATCCAAATAAACATACTTTGAAATAAATGATTAATTGATAAAAATATGAGTAATTTCATGAAATTAATAAAATATTAAAGCTATAGTTTCAATAATTCCATTACCACTATGGAAATTTGTATAAGTAATAGTTGTCTCTTACTTAGATCCTCAACCAATCCTAAGAAATAGGCCATAAAAATATTTATTAGACTTGAGCAGAGCTGTTCTTAAATGTTAAATTTTACATGCTTTAAAATAAATGATCAACTGGTAAAAATATAATTTCATGAATTTAATAAAATGTTAAAGCTATAGTTTCAAAAATGCCATTGCTAGTATGGAACTTTGTAAAAGTAATAATAGTCTCTTGCTTGGCTCGTGAACCCATGCTAAGAAATGAACCTTGAAAACATTTACTAGACTTGTGTAGAAATTTCACTATGCGAAAATCTCTGCATAAGCAAAGCTTCACACAATGCCTTACATGCAAATCTCTACACATTATTTAAAAACTTTAAACACCAGGTGTTAACAAATATTTAGGTTTACATTCATTCCTTTCAATAAAAAAGAAAAAAACCAATGCCATGTATTCCTAAATGTTTAATTTAACGTGCTTTAAAATAAATTATTAACTGGTAAAAATATGATTAATTTTATGAATTTAATAAAATGTTAAAGTTATAGTTTCATAAAGCCATTACCAATGTGGAAATTTGTAAAAGTAATAGTTGTCTCTTACTCAGCTCCTTAGCTCACACCAAGAAATAAACCTTAAAAATATTTACAAGAATTGTGCGGAGCTTTCACTGTGTGAAAAACTTTGCACAAACAAAGTTCCACGCGCTATTTTACATGCAAAGCTTTGCACAAGCAAAGCTCCAAACATTGCTTTACATTGAAAAATTGGCACACTGTTCAAAAACTTTAAATATTAGGTGTTAATAGATGTTTAAGTTTACATGCCTCGTGCTCAACACACAACGCCCCGTCGGGTGCCTGGGCACCCACATCGTCATGTATCACATGCCACCTTGTCGCATGCTTCACCGAACTCTCCCTTGCCTGTTCTGCATGTCGTGCCAACTACCCCTCATGTAGCTCGATCCTGCTTGTCACACATCTCGCCCAGCTTGTGCCCATTGTGCACATATTGTTGGCGCCCTCTGCCCCACTCGTCCATGGCATACGTCATGTGGTTGTGTCGCTTGACACTTCAACTCGCCTGCTTCTTGTTGACTCGTGCACACAATCCACCTATGGGCACCTGGGGACCTTGCCTTTGTGTGGGCGCACCCAAGGTGCTTGCCTTTCTGTTGTGCACTCTATGTGACTCCCATGAGCCCACTTAATCTAACAAATTCAGCCAAACACCCGACCCATGCATCCAACGTGTCATGCTTGTGCTCCACACCCATTACATCGCACAACTCAGGCATGCATGGTCTATAAGTCACCAAGGATCATCATGGGCACCCGTTTGACCATGGTGCCAACTTGAGGTCTTAAGAATCCTTTACTTATATGTGTCATTGTCCGTTCATTTGTTTGGGTGGGCGCCCCTTCATAAGTCGGGCCAACACTCTATGTGTCGTGCAGGCACACCCCTTCATTTAGGTGCCCCGATGTGCCAAGAGCGCAATGCCCCATCGAGCACTTGGGAACCCCGCCATCGTGTGGGCATGCTCGGGGCATGGGCACTGACATCACTATGTATTGTGTGCTACCCTATCATTCGCTTCACCGAATTCACCCACACTCATTTCACCCATCGCACGTCTTTCCCGAGAGATTATTACCACATGTCTCACCATGCTTGTGCCTTTTTCTTGCTCTACACATCGTGCTTGATTGCCACTCATGTG
>APFE030981180.1:235758-256833 GCA_000404065.3 Pinus taeda
TAATGTGTGAATGTTCTTGATGTTTTATTGTTATTGATGCTGCTATATTGATGATCAACATAGAGGAGCTTATGTATTTTGTATGTTTTCCGCAATAGTACATGATCAGGATAATCTCTGTTGAATATGTGTTAAATTATTCAAAATTTCTACACTTCCAGTTAGCAGTTAGTGGTATTTAATAGTCAGTTTAAAGTGTTAATAGGTGTCATAATAAGATGAATTCGAGTTCCCCTCATGCTGGAGGAGGAATCTCAGTTATGTAGAGAGCTCTATATATAGCAGAACATCTGATGTACAAAGGGTTGGAAAATTATTCAGAAAAGCTCTCATATTTAGATTTATGTAAAGACTCTGTTTTTAGTAATACAGTACTTTGGCTTTTCTTCTCAGGAATCAGAAAGAATTCGATGCTTTGAATTTCTTGTATTGTTCTCTTCCTATTATCTATAGTGGTATGAATGTGTGATTACTTAGAAATCACTAACAGTGCTCTAATTTCCTTCATGCATTTGTAAACTGTGTTGGTTCTTTGTGTTTCTGGTGTATTCTACATGCATTGAGTTCTAAATGCCCTGACTTCTATGTAGAGCTAACCTTACTGTCAATACTGAAGCATATTTGACTCCAAAAACCCAATGGATACTTTCTAATTGTGTTTCCACCACTCATATTTTTACATTTGTTTCATAAGAGTTAGCCATCTTACTCATAATAAAAAAATCGTTAATCCTTTGAGAGAGCCCTCTCAAGTTGAGGAGGCTAAGCCTCAACCAAAGTAGGTTTGAAATAGTTACTTGAAGTCTACCTGATCATAGTAGCCTATCAGAGTCTGGTTTTGAGATAACAGTATGGAGGTTGTATTTCCTTCATCATTAGGAGTTCCTGGTATGAAATTACTCCAAGAAGCTCAAGTGGAACCTAATGATATCCAAAGGAGGATAAATCAGACCATCAATTTACAATAGACTAGAGAGAAGGTGTACCAAAGATCCCAAATATGGCAATAAAAACTCAAGAAGATATTTGACAGAAGAACCAAGGCAAAAGATTTCCACCTTGGAGATAAAGTCCTAAGATGGAATTCTAGAAGAAAAGATCAGGGGAAACCTGGGAAGTTTGACTTCCTATGGAAAGGACCATACATTATCCATGCCCTATAAGGAAACAACACATATTTTCTAAAAACCTTGGATGGAACAGAAGCAGAAGAAGGACCAGTCAATGGTCGAATGTTAAAACATTACTTTGATCCTAATTATTAGGATTTATCATGATGATTAACATGTACATACTATATCCTTTGTAATGTTACAGTTTTGATTGGACAGTGACTTTTGGAGTTGAAGCCCGAAGAGAAGGCCCTAAGCTTCAGAAGTACCATTGTCATACATATAATAAAGCAACAGGAAAAAGAAAATTGCAGAATACAGTCAAAGTCATTCAGAAGCCATTTGATCTACTGTTCTTGACTTTCCACCAGGGAAAGCCATCCCCAAGTGGAGCCACTGTTAGGCCCCTATACCAATAGGTGTCATATGTCATGATTGACTTGATGAACTATGTAATATGTTCATACATTTTCTTGTTGCAAAGGTTTTCCATATTTTCTAAAAAATCAAAAACTTTAAAAAATCTAAAGAGGGTATACCCTTAAAGAAAAATCAAAGAGTAAAAAGAAATAAAAGATGGTCAAAAAATGAAAGAAAATGAACCCCAAACAAAAGATAGACCAGGAAAGTGTGCAAGTCTAAATGCTACTACTTTTTCCCTTCGTGTAATAAACAATTGTGTGCAGCTTGTCACTTATGCCACAATTCATGAATAGTCAAACTGTTTAAACTTGGCTAATTCATTTTTCAATTTCATGTTGTAGAAATAGAGGATAAATATCTGACCAAACAGTGTAATCTTGGCAGCTAAGTAGATAGGTAGAGTAAATAAGAAGAGTTCAACAGTTTAATCTGAGCCCTTGGATATAATAAGTGCAGACTTAAATAGGCTTTGCCATGTAAAAGAAAAGGAAAATTTGATAAGGGTTTTCCAGTCTAAGTGCACCCTAATAAAGAAGAAAAAATGCTAGGTTAAAGTAGGTAGGGTAGGTAGATGATGTTGCAGAATCACATGTGATGAATAATGTCTCTAAATGTGTTAATCTTTCACTTTCATCACAAGGCCAAGGCAAACAGTACATTGAAAGCATCTCAAGCAAAGAAAAGTCATAATAATTAACTCCCCTTCTCATTTTCCCTAATTATTCACTAATTTCCCCTAAGTACTAAGGTATTTGCTAAATTGGAGGGGCTTAAAGCATTTCTCTGACTTCTAGAGGGACCAGACCCTCGGCCCAATAATTTAAAAGCCTAAGTACTTAAAACCATTCATAAATCATTCATTCACCTTCATAAGTATTTTCCTAAGTAAAATCTTATTTTACTTAGGAAAATTACATAATTTCTCATAAAAACCCTTTTCACTTAAGCCTAAGTTAAATACACAAATCAATTGTTTTATACTCAACACTTTTCATTTCATTGTCATATTAATTTTTAACTTATATTATATAAATCCCTGATAATCTTTACCCTTTCTCGTATTATATAAATATGAAAAACCCCTAATTTCTATATATCCCGCCCTTGGTTAATTATAGTTGTAATACGTCCTAAGCGGGATTAATTAGTTAATTTATAACTAATTAATAGCCCCTAAATCCCCCACCGCATCAATATGGGATTAATTAACCCTTATGGTTAATTAATAGCCTTCTCCGACCTATCCTGCCACTCCCGATACGATTAAATTAACCCTTAATCATATCGGGCCCACCCTGTTAAACTCCCTCATATCGCACCTTCCGTCAACCGTCCGATCAGGTCCTCCATATCTGACGGCCTTTATGAATATTGCACGACCCTTTGTGACCACGCGTTAGCACGTGATCACAAAGCGGTTTTTTCACAGTGAGTCGCCACGCATCGAAAGATCTACAAAATCGTTGGTTCTTGGCTTATTACCACCCATCCCCAAAAGCAGTGCGATATGAAACCACTTACCGCCTTCCCACGTATGAAAAAAATGTCATATCATTCCCCACTGACGTCATCCATCCGAAAACCAAAAAACCCCGCCAACCCTTGACATTGTAAATAAAACAAACAAGTCATTTTCGCTGCTTTGTACTGTAAACATATGCGCCCATGCAAAAAAACATCGAGGTCAACAATTCAAAGTTTTCAACTACCAACCTGCTCAAAAAACTTGCAACCGATGCAGCCCAAAGCCTATTAGCCACTATGAGTACCTGTATTTCACTGTTCATCCCCCCAACACAAGTATTTATCTAATTCTCGAAGAAACCCTACAAGTTTTAGTTTTCCATGGTAAATTGACGAAAAAGGACTAAATTTGTAATAATTCAGTTATTATTCTTATCAATTAAGTCCCCCATAGCCTCTATGTTCCCTATTTCACAAAGAAAACCTAAATTCCCTTTCTGAATCCACAAGAACTAGAAATGGAAACCCCTGTAGCTTTGAATGTTGCACCCATAAATGCTCCTCATCAAGATTTAGACTATCTACCTCTTGCGGATAAGGACTTCTAGATAAAAGACTTAGCCACTAATAAAAATCACCTTAAAGTCTTTTTCCAAAGTAGAGATAACTACCTGAATGGATCTGATGTACTAGTACCGTGGGAATCTAACCTTCCCATGTATTTTCTCCCCTCAATCCATGTTTTCCCTGATATGATTCATCAATGCCAGGCCAATTATGACCCTAACCGCAGAGCAGTTTTATCCCCAAGCCAGACAGTCCTCTTCCCAATAACCGCTGAATCCATCAATGAAAAGTTGCAATTCTACCCCAGTCAAGCTCCCACTCCCATTTCCATTGGATATTTACTTGAGAAATCAACTCAATTATCCCAACCAGAACGCAATCGCATCTGTCAAACTTTCATGTTACATAAACATCAGCCTAATGGCCCACCTCCTTATCTGCAAACTTTCTTCACAGATATGGGAAGACTCATTGTTGATATGATATCTTTAATTATGGAATTCAACACTAGTGAGTTTGTTGATGAGATAACCCTAGTGTTGTTATCAATTTTTACTCCTGGATAGCCCCCCGCTGTTAAGTATGATTATGCCTCCTATATTGCTAATATGATTAATGACCAATTCTTGAGACTGGAAAATGAAGGAGTTTTCAAATATACCACGTTCATATATCATCTTATGATGTATTATCAGTCAGAAAACTTCCCGTTCCCTGTCATGAAACTTGATACCAAAGGTAATCCAAGGTTTGTTGTCTTTTGGAGTTCCATCTTCCATGAATCCTTTGATTCCCCTTACTCCTAAAATGAGTTCATTGATCAGTTTGTTCATCCAGCAACCACTTTATTGATAGGGATTTCCCCTCCTAGGATTAGTGGTGACATTAAGAGGATCCTTCAGCTCTCCAAGCAGTACAGAATAGGTGATTGGTATTTATACCAGAACCATACAGAAATCAGGATATATGGGTGTGAGCTCTGCCCTTTCAAATTACCAAAATATGTTCCAATGAGACTGTTTGCATTGGAATATTTCCGACAAATGATAAATTCAAGTATGGTTCATTTTTGCAAAACCAAAAAGAAAGCACAACTCAGAATCAAGAATCAATTAGGCCCTTTTTTTTGTAACACTAGTGAAACATGGAGACAAGAAGACATAATTTTAGAAGATCACCTTAAATTACACAAGAGTTTTGGTTGGATGCCATATGACCCTCATAGCTTCATATGTGATAGAAGAATGAAGAATAGGCTATCACCATATATACACCATAGAATCCCAGAGATTGAACAATTTGCCAATATAGATGAATGGAGGGAGGGGACTCTAGTAGAAACTGATAGTGAATAGGTCAATATAGAAAATGTTATGAGGGATCTTGAGAAAACACTTGACCTGAATTATTTTGGGCAGGTACAATTTAAGTCTTCTCAAAGGTCAGGGATTAGTGCCTCTACAACTGAAACCTCTCAGCAGCACACATAGGATACCAGCACACCATTTATAGGAACATCTAAGGGAAAGGAGTCAGAGACCAGCACTCAAGCCACAAAGCAATCTACAATGTCTAAACAATTGGAAACGTCTGAGGAACAGGCCCAAATGCACACTCCTCCAACTCAAAGCAATGTGGGAGAACCTCCACTCTTACAAACTCCTCTGAATGAGGAAAAGAATAAAAAAAGAGACAGGGAAGTAGCTACCCCTTCCAGTGTACCCTCAGAGCAGCCTAGTACTAAAAGGCATAGGCTAAATCCCCTTTTAGAGGACGATTTTTTTGAAGAGACTACTGATAGTCAAAGAAAGAAGTTGTAGATAGTCATAAAACTTTCCCAGTAGGTGGGACATCTACTAGCTCACAGAGACAAGAGCTAGAGAGACAACAAAGTGTAGAGGTATCATCTTTTAGGCCGCCAAGAAAAGACACTCCATATATCAAAAAGAAGTTTATAGAAATAAAATCCAGAAATGATCCATTGGTGATTCAGGTTTACAATCAGTATTTGAAAATGGCTCCCACTAATCAAAACAAATTGATGTCAACCTATGACATCAAAGAAGGTAAAATGATAATGAGTTTTTTCAAACCTAAAGTGCAACAACCTCAATCAACAGCAGATTACCTCAGAACCAATTTTGAGGTCATGGCAAAGGACATCCATCCCTTGAACCAAATTGAGTTGCATAAACAAACAGGGGAAATGATCTATTCTACATTGACTGGTAAGGTCATGATGGCCCAAAGACTGGAAAATTCTTTGAATAATACAACTGTCCAATTACAGCTGGAGAAATCCTCCTCAAAGGCTAAAGATAATAGAATAAAATCTTTAGAAGAATTGATCATTGGGTTGGGTCATGATCCAAAATATGTGAAGGCCGCAGAAGCCTTATTCAAAAAGAAAGATGAAGATATAGCTGCCTTAAGAAAGCAGCTAAAGTTGCCTCTTTCAAGGCATCCACAAACTACTGAGGTTATACAACAAAGGTCAGAAGAAGAGCTTATGGACTTGCTCCTAAAGTTTAATGAACGACTGAATGAGACCGAGCAAGAACTAGAAAAATCATTGAAGAACAGGCAGGGAGTGTTGACCTCTCAGCCTCCCAATGTGATACCAGCAGTCTCAACTGTAGTCCCTTCAACCCTTGGAATAGCTTTGGTTCCAAATGCCCCTTTAGTCACAGCAGAGGTAGTTACAGGTACAGCAACAGTAGGAATAGTAGGAACGGCACATGAAAATACTTCAAATTTGAGCACTGAGGAACTGATAAGATCAATGGAGGAGATGAAACTCCAAGTTTTAGAGTTACAAAAGGTAAAAAAACAACATGTTACCTTAGAACAGAGGTATGACATTTCAAAGATAAATGTTGCAGAAAAGACAAGGGAAATTAAAGGATTAGAAAACAAGGTAAAATCATTAGAGAAAGACCTTACATTTGACAAGCCCTTGGCAAATATTAGAAAGATTCTTTGGGCCAACATCACTCAGTTAATAAATGATGTTTGGCCATTAATACAAATAATTTTTTAGCAAATTGATTTGGTAAAGGCTGCCCTAGAAGAAATTCAGAGAATAAAAGAAGAATTAGGAAGGAAGCCTGAGGAAGCCACCAGGCTCATAAATTTTTTGAATACCAAGAATAAGTACCAACTTGAAGAACTGGGGATTGAAGACAGATCAGGGACAATTCTAGAATTTAAGAAGGCATTAACTAAAAAGTCTCTGATGCAAAATCTAGAAAGAAGATGCCAAAACATACAGGAGGAAATTAATGCTTTTATGGAAAATTTTGGTATTTTGCAAAACAAAGGGCTACCTAGTCCTTTAGTTATTAATGAAAAATTAATGAGGCATATAGATTATGTGGACAAATTGAATCAATATGCAAGCAACCAGGCAAGTTCATCAGTCAGTGCATCAACATCAAAGGCACTGCCTACAGGCAGAGTTCTCTATGACAGCCTACAGAACCTCTTCTATGTCGAGCATGAACTAAATCACTTGTTTCCAATTCAACCTACCTTTTTTAGGTATACCAAGACTGATGAAATCCTCAGAAAGCTTCAAAAGACCAAAATACCACAGCCAAAATGGTGGGAAGAAATGCTAAAAATTTTGTAATTCATCCTGGGTAAAAGATAAATTTTGGTTATTTACTACAATCAATGATGGTAAAGAGGATAAATAGAGATCATACAGGTAAAGAGTATCAGAGCAGGTTAAAGTGTATCAGTAAGAAAATGAAAAGCAGAGCAGTCAGCATAGAATTACATCAAAGACAACAGGATGCCAAATTATAGGACCTGACTCCAACACACTCTCAGTAATAGGGACAGCAAACCATCAATTTTCCAATATCTGCTACCTACGAGACCATCTGTCTCTATTTTCATATAACATATAGTTAATCATCTCAGAATATATCTCACTTTGTTATGAGATATTTTAGTGTAAATTTTTTTGTATAAATACTCCCTCATTCAGAGTATTGAGGGTGGATTCTTAGACATTGCTGTAAAACTGATTACTTTGGAATAAAGTGTTGTTGGAAAAATCTTGCATGGTTGGCTGGATGATGAATTAATACAAAGGACTTTTCACAAGATTCATGTTCAATACTTCAGACAAATAATTATTTTATAACTCATGTGTTATTGTTCTCTGGTTTAAATATTTCAATTATGTTTCATATCTGAATACTTAAACGAAAAAGCTTAATTCAGAAAGTGTTTTAGTTCAATCTGTTTTCAATCGTTTATATTCTTGATGTTTTCTTCTAAACTAGCATAAACAGTGAATTCTTAATTGTTCATATTTCCTAGTTTAGTCATTTTGATCATTTATTAAAGAATTCTTAATTGCTCTTTATTGGTGATCATTCAAGTTCTTTTCTCTTAAAACATGTTGAAGGATTCTTAATTTCCCTTCATCCCTTTTAATCCCATCCCATCCTATAAAGTTATCATTTGATCCATGTTTTAGCTATCTTGCCCTGTGAAGCCATCCTTTGCTGAGAAACCAAATCCAATTGAGCCATTTCTCTTGACTCCATTAGCCCAATGGCCTAAAATATTCAGTTCCAACCCTCTGCTATTGAATTTCACCACCAAACACAATCAAAATCCCAAGCTTTCATAACTAGCCTAATATCTATATAAAAAAAGCTAAACCTTAAAGAGAGAGCCCTCTCTGGGTATAGATTGGCTAGATTCTATACCTAAAAGCTAGTATGTGGTTACCTCGGACCCCTTTCCCTCTTCTTACAACTTCTGGGAAAATCTGAGTGATAACACACCCAATTTGGGCTATGTTAATAGAGAAATAGCCAGTCCTTCCTTTTATATTATCCAATAAAATGAATAAATACAACCTACAATAGATCCGTTGTAATTTTCTCTTCACTCTCACACAATCTCCTCTCTCTTTCTCGCTCAGAATACACATCTGCATAGCCGCAATACAATTCACTTATATATAGCGAGGGGTTGCCTTCTAGGGAAAAATACTGTAAATTAAACATAACTTCTACTGTCAGATTTCCTCCTAATGAACGGCTCAGATTGACTACGAAATTGCAACGTTTTACAAGGCAATTTTGCATCTATTTTTAGCTTTGGGAGCACTGCCCCTAATCCCCCGCCAAGGGGGGCTCCTAAAGATCTCTGCCCACCCCCTGGATCCCACTTGCAGTGCAAATAACTGGTGGTGTTTCCGCCACATTACAAAATGGGGTCCTATGCAGCAATACCTGTTAATAAAGAAGATAATTAGGCTCCACACCAAACAATCTCCCACATGGACACTGATTATAGTAACTCCAATGCTACTTCATTTACTGGACAATGACTCCACTTTGGACCTAGCTATTTCTTATCTTCATCATCATACTCGAAAACCAATGGAAACCGAGCAGAATCTTAGTTTCTCCCTGCTGACAAATTTTGTTAACATATCTGCAGGATTCCAGCTAGTGTGTATCTTTTCCAGCTTCAACTGTCCATCTTCCAACACTGACCATATGAAATGGTACTTGAATTGTACATGTTTAGTCTTGGAATGAAATGCAGATTTCTTTGCAAGATGTATGGCACTTTGGCTATCACTGTATAAACTGCCCAACTCCTGCTTCTTACCCAATTCATCCAGAAACCTTTGTAACCAAATCATTTCTTTACTAGCCTCTATAGTAGCAACATACTCTTCTTCCATCGTTGAGATTGCAACAACACTTTTGCAGTTTTGAAGCCCAACTGATAGATATTCCACCTACAGTAAACACATACTATGTGGTGCTCCTCATGTTATCTCTATCAACTGCCATATCTGCATCAACATATCCCTATAGAGAAATGTTTGAACCACCATAGCATAATTCTTGGTTTCTGGTACCTCTCAAATACCTAAAAATCCACTTCACCGCCATCCAATGTTATTTTCCTGGATTGTTCATGTACCTGTTTACAACTCCCACTGCATGTGCAATATCAGGACTTGTGCAGACCATTGCATACATTAAGCTTCCAACTGTTGATGCATATGGAACTTTAGACATATAGGCCATTTCTTCCTGAGTCTTGGGATACACCTCCTTTCTTAGTTTGAAATGGCTAGCCAAAGGTATACTATCTGGTTTTTCATTCTGCATATTAAATATTTTCAACATTTTTTGTATGTACTCACTCTGAAATAATGTTAATTTGTGATTCTTCATGTCTCTAGTTATTCTCATACCAAGGATTTGTTTTTCATCGCCTAAATCCTTCATTGCAAATGAGTTTTCCAATTTTCTTTTGAGCACATTTATTTCCTCCATGTTAGAACCTGCAACAAGCATGCCATCTACATACAATAACAATATAATATATATCTACCATCATGATCAGGTGCTCAAAATTATGCTCAAAAATTAAAGTGTCTTAATCTTGTTAAACTCAGCTTCAGATCGAAGAGCTCGTCATTCTGAATCCAAAGGTGTGAATGACATTCAAATTTGAGTTCGTATGAAGAAGTTAGAGCAAGTCAAAGTTCAAGTTTGAGTTGTCTACATGGCAGGATTGGATGATGTGGCATAGCCCTTCAGAGAATGCAAAGGCGGCAAGTGGAAGGCCTCCATTGGCCCTCGCATATGGCACATTGCAGGTGGCAGGTGGTTTGGGTTAAGAATTGGCCCCCGGGCATTGCCAATTGCGATTTGCGATATTGCATATCACAATCGCAGGCAAGGAGTTACGAAAATTGGCCCCTAATAGGTTGGGTTGCGATGCGATATCGCAAATCACATACTGCAGGAAACAAAATTCCCGCTTAAGATTTTCGTTGGTTCTTCGCCGACTACGATGAGTGATAAAGACCCAAGACACGAAGATATTATGAGCCATAGTTTATACTCCTGCTAGGTCCGCAATATTGGTATCGCAACCATTCTATTGTGTTAACAATAACTTCAGCCCACCAAAATTTTCTGATTATGATTTGCGATAAGGCTGACAAGTTATGGCCCATGACATGGCAAAATTCTCACTCGGTTAGCTGATTTTGGAGCGAAAATGTGGTTTTTGGTCGGCTTTGGAGCAATTTGTGGAACAAATAGTGAGAGAACTGGGAGAAGTCATAACTTCTTCAGTTCTTATCCAAATTAGGTGCAAAAAGAGTCAATTTTATCTGTTTTGGATATTCTGAATTCATTGGAGAAGGTTTCAGAGGCACCTGAGCAATGTAGACATTGATTCTTTACATTTTTTAGCATAATAGAGAGGCCAAAGCCTTTGGAAGCTAGACCAAAGAGACGTAGCCCAAGAGGGTGAACTCCTTATCATGTGCTTGTTGTAATATGTTTTTGATGTTGTTCTATACATGTTTATGATGTTGTTCAATATTCTTGTTTATGTTAAATTGTTCATAAAATAAACATAAAAACTCTTCATTTTACTTGCAATAATGATGAATCCTTAAGCACAGTGAAAGCCTTTTGTTTATAATACGAGGAAGATCTTAGCACTGCAAACTAATATTCTAAATTAGATCATTTTGGTATCAAAGCACTAGGTTTTGGCTTTGTGAAAGAAGGATTTAATTGTTTGCAAGTTTATGTCATGCTTACAAGGCTAAATCTCAAAAGAGGTGAAGGAAAGCTAATTGGAATGCCTAAAGTTGGGTCAAGGGGAAGAAGAGAAAGGTTGCCTCAGTCTCCAACACCAGTTCACCCTCAAGTTGCATTTGAGATTCCAAAGATCATGTCTCATGAAGGAGAACCTACAAACATGAAAGAAGATGAGAAGAACTTCAGAAAATCTTTCTTTGATATGACCGAGATTGTAAAGGTCCTTTATGGAGGAATAACATGATGCAAGGAGAAAGTTCCAATCTGACCAATGGAGATGGCTCTTTAGGAGGAGGTAATGGAAAAGGAGATAAAGGAAAAGGAGGTAATTGGAACGAAGGAAAACCTCCACCATCTCCACCATCTTCTTCATCTTCTTCTTCACAAGCATCTTCACCCTCTTCCAATAATACAACCCATACTCAGACTCATCATCATTCTTCGAAAGGAACTGGTAAATCACCTTTTCTAAAGCTTGACGTTAAACTCAAGTTGCCTATGTACAATGGTGAAGAATGTAGAGAAGCTAGATAACTAGATTCATCAGTTGGAGGTGTATTGTATAATTCAGAACCTTCAAGAGGATGATATCAAAAGTCAGTTTGCTTCATTGAGAATGGAGGGTGTAGAACTTGTATGGTGGGAATCAAGGACTCAAGATGAGATCAAAAAACCTGGTAAGATATCTATTTATTGGAATGATTTCATTGCTGCTACAAAAAGACAATTCTACCCTTTAGTTCATATGCAAAAATCTATCATGAATTGGCAAAATTTCAGATAGTTAAAAGGTCAAAATGTGCAAGAGTATTCTCAAGATTTTAGGAAAATAGGTCTTATGCTAGGAGTAGACTTACAATCATAAGATACTTTGCTAAACATAAGAGGTTTGCATAGCTATCTTTGACATTCCATTCTTATGTTTATTCCCACTAATATTGATGAGGTCTGTGTTCAAGCTACACATCTTGAAGCAAGAAGGAAAAATGTACAAGAATAAGGTAAAAAGAAGCCATTTCAGAGTGGTGAAAAAGGGAAGAAATTTAAAGGAAAGCGAAATAAAAATGCTTTTGTTAAGAAAGAAGGGGAGAAACTCGTGTGCAAGAATTTTTCCAAGAGGGACATGATGCAGCGCATTGTTGGAAGCTTCACTGTGTTAAGACTAAAGAAGTTTAACAATAAAGGAAAACAGAAGACAAACGCTACAACGCAACAAGACTTGGGTTCTAACTCAGGTGATGAAACAAAGATTGCAGCCACAATCACTAAAGGGAAAACCATGGCAAAGACAAGAAAAGAGGAAGCTGTAGCAAGCACCAGTGCAAGAAATAACTCCAACAACATTTCAAATGAGGAAAGTAGAATTGAGTTGTTTCATATCAGAGTTTTTTCCAAACACACCAAGAGTGATACATTGTTTGACAGTGGATCCCAGGCAAATTTAATTTCTACAGATTTGGTCAAGAAATTGAATCTAGAAACCATGCCTCATCATAAACCGTATTTGTTGGGTTGTATAACCAAGGATGCCAATCTACAGGTCACACAGAAATGTGTTTTTTCAGATTTTCCATTACTGCCAATTTCATTGATGAAGTCGAATTGGATGTGGTGCCACTTGATCTATTGTTGAATGTTAGTTTTTCTGTGCTAATTTCAACTTCAGAATTAAAAAAAAAAATTGTTTATCATTTGCTTCATGTGCATATGTTCCCTTTATGGATGTTTGTGAATCAATAGGTAAATTTATCAAGTTTTATGTCAAATTCATGAGAAAAATAGCATAAAAGTAAAGTGTTGAACAAAATCAAACAAATGTACAACAAACCATCAAAATGAACACTTAACACAGTGTTTTGATGGAGTTCACCCCTCCTGGCCTACATCTCCTTGGTCCATCTTCCATGGCTTGGGCCTCTATATTAGCTCAAAATGAAAAAAAGAAGAAGTGATGTTTAAAATTCTCTACTGCTCCTAAAACGTACTTCGGTGTGCTCAGAACATCAAAATCATCCAAGAATGACTTTTTCTGATCCCAAATTTGTTGAAAATTGCAAAAGTTATGGCCAAAACAGTTTCTCCTAGGAATTCTCCACTAAAATTGGAGAACTCCAATTAATCCCGCCAAAAATGGAAGAATTTCCGAATTTGTTGGACTGCCAAAAGTTGCCAACTTAATCTGAAGTTTAATTAAATGATAAACATGTATTGATTACGGGTTAGTTTGGATTAGCACATTAAGCGCGTTTAATGGTGCAATTATGGTTAGTCATTAGCCATTAGTCATTGGTCTTCATGGTATGGTCACATGGGAGGTTAAGGGTTGTGGTTACACTTAACCTTTGGCCTCTGGTTCTATGTTAATGGTCGCATGGGAAGGGGCTAGCCCTCTCCTCCCCCAACCGCCAACATTTAAAACTTTAAATATGTATTGCAACCACAGTCTATTAAGTGACATGGTGGTGGTAGAATGGTAAGTCATTGGATCTCTAAGGGCAACATTGTGGGTTCAACTCCGCTGACATGCCCATAATTTTTCCACTACACATCGATAATTCTGATCCTTTGCGGGAGGACATGTGGCAGCGTTCGGGCTTGCCACATGTCTCCTCTTCATCGGTCCTTCCTCCAACCAATGAAATCAAGCCAACTTACCACACTGTAGACCAACCACAACACGCCACTTGGCGAGACTCCATTAGCTATTAACCAACCTATTGACCTGCCTAGTCACCTGCCACGTCAACAGTATAGACAGCTGATTGTGTAGTGATTGTACCCTTTTTTTTCAAAATTCCTCTTCTTGGAAAAGTAGACAAAACACGATATCTTCCTCATACGAGCTTTGTTTTGAGTGAAACAAGTTGTGTTGGGATCGTATCACGAGACAAACACGATCATTTAGGTTTTGAGTGATTGTGAGCACTTTTATTTTTGAGCTAAATACTGAGCACCTGATCATTCCTCCCCACTGGAAGCCTTTTGGACCCCAAAAGATACTATCAAATGTTCAGCAAGTGAGGGTAAAAATCTTGTACCCTCTCAATCTACATATGTTTGGACTTAGAAGGATTTTGTCCCTTCAATCCCACTTGAAGGTATTCGACATTTCCTCTCTTTGAAGTTCTGGTTCTTTTGTTAAGTATGAGATATTGCTGAAGTTCATCAAGATATTCTGCTGAGAAATCACCTATTGATGGCAACTAAACATGTTGTCCTTGATCATCAATCAAAGGAGGCTCAAACAATATCAAATTCTCAACATTAACAACAGAGTATATTTGCATATAAGGAGGAAAATCTAGCTTAAATGCATTGTTACCAATCTTTTCCAGAATTTTGAAAGGACCATAACAGATTGGCTTCAACTTTTTACCTTTCCCTTGAAGTCTCTCTTTGCTAATATATAACCAAACTTCATCTCCAACTTGAAATTTATGATCGACACGGTGTTTTTCATGCCTTGCCTTATAGTTCCTTTGACTCTTTTCAAACTATTCTTGCACTATGTGGTGTATCAACTGAATTTGCTCAATGAACTTACTTGCCTTATCGATGTCACTATGACCATTGATGGTGACATCTTTCTCAAATATGAAGTCCAATGGCAATCTTGGCAAGTACCCAAAACATGCCTCAAATGACGATGTGTTTGTGGAGGAATGCTTTGCCCTGTTGTATGCATGTTGTATGTAATGCAGCTATTCATCCCACAACTTGGGATGTTTGCTGCAATATCCTCTAAGAAGATGAATGAATGTCCTATTGACCACCTCAATTTATCCATCTGTTTGAGGATGAAATTTTGTACTCTTCTTCAACTTAGTGTCCATCATGTCCCACAAATTTGACCAAAAAATCCCAACAAATAGAGAATCACGATCACTTACAATGGAAGTAGGAAGACCAAAATGAACCCAAATATTTTGAAAGAAAAGATGAGATGTTTGTTCAGCTATGATTTTCTTTTTACATGGTGTTAGAATACACATCTTGCTGAACCTTTCTACAACTACATACAAGTAATCATGACCTTTCTTTGACAATGGAAGACCTCCTACAAAATCCATTGAGATACTCTCCCATGGGCGTGAAGGTACCGGAAGTGGAGTGTACAATCCTAGTTTCCTATTGCTAGGCTTACTTGTTGCACACAAAGAACATTCTCTAATGAAACGAGATACACTATCAAACATGCATGGCCAATAACAATACCTTTGGATATTCGCTACTATCTTGCCTACACCAAAGTGTCCAACAATCAATGAAGTGTGTGCCTCCCTTATGATATTGTTTCTTTCTCCCTGTGGAATACATAACTTGCCTAAGTGATACAACAAACTATTATGTACATGGTAATATAACTCTTCAATTTGGTTTCCTTGCCTCAAGCTTGCATACACATCTTGAAATTCATTATCATATGCATATTTCTTAATGTAACTTTCATGTAAAATAGAATTATGCTTGAGTATAATAGATGAATTTACAATAGGCCTAGAAAGCATATCAACTACCTTATTCTAGATTCCATTTTTGTATTTGATAACCAAATTAAACTGTTGTATAAAACCCATCCATCTGAAGTGTCATGATTTTTTCTACTTTAAAAGTGACTACAAGTACTACAATGGTTGATGGTCAGTATGGATAATGGTCTTCTTCCCCATCCAGTAGTATTTCCATTTTTTAACACTTTGTACCAATGCATAAATTTCTTTGTCATAAGTGGGATAGTTAGTCACAGCACCATTAAAAATTTCAGAATGAAATGAAATGGGCTTGCCATGCTGCATAAGAACTCCTCCCATCGTGTAATCACTAGCATCTATTTGAATCTCAAATGGCTATCTGAGATCTAGAAGAGCCAATACCGGTGCTGAATTGATCTTTTGTTTTAAAGAATCGAATGCTTTCTACTGTAAATCTCCCCAATGGAAGACTTTCTTGACACTATTCAATGCATGTAGTGGAGTTACAATGGAAAAAAATAATAATAAATTTCCTCCAATATTGTGCTGCCCCTAGAAAACTTCCCACCTCTGTAACTGTATTGGGCTTGGGCCAATTCACAATAACCTTAACCTTAGAGGGGTCTATCTTCAGTTCACCTCCTCCAACAATGTGTCCCAAATACACTAAATAAGTCTTGCCAAATTCACACTTTGACATCTTTAAAAACAATTGTTCTTTTCTGAAGACATCAAGTACTTTGTTCACATGCATGACATGCTCATCTCTGGATTTGTTGAATATGCGAATATCATCTAAGTAAAAAATGACAAAATCATCTAGAAATGGTCTCAATACATCATTCATAACTCTCATGAAAATAGTTGGAGCATTTGTAAGACTGAAAGGCATAACAAGCCACTCAAACAATCCTTGTTTAGTATTAAATGTGGTTTTCCAAATGTCCTCTTCAGCTATTCTAACTTGATGATAACCACTTCGTAAGTCTAACTTAGTGAAATACTTTGCATACCTCAATTGATCAAGCAAATCATCAATTCTTGGGAGTGGATAACAATTCTTTATCATTATTTTATTTAATGCATGAAAATCCACACACATGCGCCAAGTTCCATCCTTCTTTGGCACCAAGACAATGGGTGAACCACATTGCAAAGTAGATGGACATATGATACCTTTGTTCAACAATTCTTGAATTTTATTCTTCATTTCCATGCTCTCGATTATTAACATGCGATACATTCCAATGTTTGGAAGTGAAACATCCTACTACAACTATATCTCATGCTGAATTCCCCTCTTGGGAGGTAACCCCTTTGGTTCCTGAAACATCTCCCCATGCTTTCTTACCACATCAAACAAATCAAATTTTAACTTATCATCACAACCTTCAAAAGATTCATAATCAATATCATTATTTTTCTTAATCATGAGAAGTACAAAAATTTTACTTGCATTTACTAGTCTCTTCATCTACCCTGCATTAACCAAAGAAATGTTTAAATTTTTGCGATGGGTTGTCACAATATACTCCACTCCATCCTTGAGAAATTGGTATTTATTCTCATGGCGATAAAATACCGCTTTCCTTTCATACAAATATGGGCTTCCCAGAATTATTCCTAAGATGTCAAGTGGAACTACATCTAACTCAACTTCATCAATGAATTTTTCAGTAATGGAAAACCTGAATAAGTATTTCCTTGTAACCTATAAATTTGCATTATTGACTGTCCAACCTAAGGGATATGGCTTATGATGAGGTACAGTTTCAAGGTTAATATTTTTGACCAAGTTTTCAAAAATTAAGTTCGATTGTGACCCATTATCAAATAATGCATCAATATTTGTATGATTTGAAATTACTCTTACATGGAACAACTCTATCCTTGATTCTTCATTTAGAGTGTTCTTGTGACTATGTGAGGAACTAGTGCTTGCTATAGCTTCTTTTCCTTTTGTGACCATGGCTGAAATCTTGATCTCATCACCGAGATTGGATACAAGATCATGTTGTGTGGTAATGGTCATCTTTTGTTTCCCCTTATTGTTTGGTTTCTTAGGACTTAATTCGAGATGTAGTTTCCAACAGTGGGTTTCATCATGTCCCGCTTTGGAACAATGTTGGCATATAGTTTTCTCCCCTTATTTCTTTACACTTGCATTCTTCTTTTGCTTCCATTTTCCACCCTTCTCTTTCTCCTTACCCTTGAATGGCTTCTTCTTACTACCCTCTTCTTGAATGTTCTTTCCTCTTGCTTCAAGGTGCATGGCTTGCACACATACCTCATCTAAATTTCTTGGATTGAACATAAGGATAGTGTGTTTTAAGTAGGAATGTAAACCCCAATATATTTCAAGAGAGTATCTTGGGAATTCAAGTTTACTCCTAACAACAAAGCCCTATTCCTAAACTCCTAGGTATATTCTTCAACTGTCTGGCGCTTGAGTTCTCTAAAAATTTTCCAACTCATAATGCCTTTTTGCATATAGGCTAAAGGATAAAACTGTCTTTTAATTGAAGAAACAAATTCAACCCAAAAAATGGACATCTTACCATGAATTCACATTTCCTCTTAATTCTTTGCTTCCCACCAAACTAGTGCTGCTCCTTCTAGCCTCAATGAAGCCAACTAGATCTTTATGTCATCTTCTTGAAGATTCTGAATTCTGCAATAAACCACCAATTGTCAAATCCAATTGTCTCACTTTTCTGCATTGAACTCACCATTGTACATGGGAAGTTCAAACTTAATGTCCAATTTGAGTAGGGGATTTTTTTATTTTGGGTTTTTGAATGAGTATGAACAATGTTTGTGGTAGAAGTGGAAGACAATGTTGTTTGAGATGATGGTCTTTTTTATCTTCTGAGCTTCACTCTCCATGCGAGGACTTAGAACTCTCTCCAACCGTTCTAGTATTCCTCTCTTCAAAGAGGACTGTAACCATGTCAGTTAAGTCATAGAAATCTTTCTTGAATGCTTCCTTTTCTGAAAGACCTTCAATCTCTCTTGCTCCAGACATGATGGCTTAGGATTCAAGCTCTGCTTTTGGTACTTCTTATACCTCCTCAATCTCAATTGAAGGTAAAACTTGAGGTGCTTCAAGTGCAACTAGAATTGAAACTTTGGGTGGAGATTATGGCCTTGTGGCTCTCCTTCTTTTGGGAATTACCTCAGTATTTGCAACCAATATTTTCCTTTCTCCTCTCTGCAACTTTAACCCTATAAGCATCACAAATTTGCAACCATTAAAACCCTATTTGCACAAAACTCAAGCAATCAAGCAAATAACCTTTGCTATGATACCAACTTGACATGTTGTTGAATGTTAGTTTTGAGTACTAATTTCAACTTCAGAATTAAAAACAAGTTCTTATCATTTTCTTCATGTGCATAGGTTCCCTTTATGGTTTTTGTGAATGAACACGTAAATTTATCAAGTTTTATGTCAAACTCATGAGAAAAATTGCATGAAAGTAAAGTGTTGAACAAAAACAAACAAATGTACAACAAACCATCAAAATGAACACTTAACACAATGTTTTGATGAAGGAGTTCACCCCTCTTGGGCTACATCTCCTTGGTCTAACTTCCATGGCTTGGGCCTCTATATTAGCTCAAAATGGAAAAAAGTGTTGTTTACAATGCTCTACTGCTCCTAAAACCTACTTCAATGTGCTCAGAACATCAAAATCATCCAAGAATTACTTTTCGTGATCCCAAATTGGTCGAAAATTGCAAAAGTTATGGCCAAAATAGTTTCTCCTAGGAATTCTCCACTAAAACTAGAGAACTCCAGTTAATCCCACCAAAAATGGAGGTTTTTCCAAATTTTTCGGACCGCCAAAAGTCTGCCAGCGTAATCCAAAGTTTAATTAAATGATAAACATGAATTAATTATGGGTTAATCTGGATTAGCACATTAAGCATGTTTAATGGCATAGTTATGGTTAGTCGTTAGATGTTGATCTTCATGGTATGGTCACATGGGAGGTTAAGGGTTGCAGTTACCATTAACCATTGGCCTCTGGTTCTGTGGTAATGGTTGCATGGGAGGGGACTAGCCCTCTCCTCCCCCAACCATCAACATTTAAAACTTTAAATAAGTTTGCAACCATAGTCTAGTAAGTGACATGGTGGTGGTAGAACGATAAGTCATTGGATCTGTGCGGGTGAGGTCACAAGTTCAAATCCGCCAACCTGCCCATAATTTTTCCACTGCGCGCCGATAATTCAGGTCCTTTGTGGAGGGAAACGTGGTGGCCTTCGGGCTTGCCACATGTCTCCTCCTCATTGGTCCTTCCTCCAACCAATGAAATCAAGCCAACTCACCACACTATAGACCAACCACAACGTACCACTTGGAGAGACGCCATTAGCTATTGAACGATCCATTGACCTGCCCAGTCACTTGCCAAATCAGCAATACAGACTGTTGACTGTGTAGTGACTATACCTTTTTTTTTTCAAAATTCCTTTATTTGGCAAAGCAGACAGAACATGATATCTTCCTCATACGAGCTATGTTTTGAGTGAAACAAGTTGCGTTGGAATCGTATCGCCGAGATGGACACGATCGTTAAGGTTTTGAGAGATTCTAAGCACTTTTATTTTTGAGCTAAATACTAAGCACCTGATCACCGCTGGACATTTTTGGAATTGTGTTAGGAAGCCCATATCTGTATGTTAGGAAATTCGTTTTACACAGATTTGAGAACAAATATCACTTGTTCAAAGATAGAGTGGAGTACATTGTGAGAACCCATCGTAGGAATCTTAATCTATATTCAGCAAGCATAGGGAAAATGAAGTGATTGGCCAATTCCAGCAAGAATCTTGTGTTCCTTATGATCAAGCATGAGGATGAGATAGAGCAGGAATCCTTTGCAAGCTGTGACATGAAGCTGAAAGCTAAATTAGTTGTTGTGGTCAATCAATACAGAGACGTGTTCCAAGAACCAAAGGGATTGCCACCAAAAAGAGGAATTCAACATGAAATTTAGCTACATCAAGGCTTTCCACTCCCAAATATTGGTATGTATTGAATGTCAGTTTTGGAAAGCTTAGAAATTAATAAACAAGTCTAAGAATTGTTAGATAAAGGTGCAATTCATCCCTCTACTTTGCCATGTGGTTCACCAATCATTTTGGTACCCAAGAAAGATGGAACCTAGCACATGTGTGTGGATTATTGATATTTGAATAAGATTTCTATAAAGAATCGATACCCAATGGCCAAAATAGACGATTTGTTGGATCAGATGAAGAATGAAAAATATTTTGCTAAATTAGATTTGAGAAGTGGATATCATGAAATTAGGATAATTGAGGAGGACATCTGGAAGACTTCTTTTCAAACCAAACAAAGATTGTTTGAGTGGATGGTTATGCCTTTTGGTCTTTTCAATGCTCCAGCTACATTCA
>APFE030981180.1:272492-296985 GCA_000404065.3 Pinus taeda
GAACATAATGAAAAATCAATCTGGTAGTCCCGGTTTTGGGATCTAGGGGAAAATCTCTGTGTATATATGTTTTATGTGTTATGCTCTCGCCATTGTTTATTTTATGCTTTTTAGAATTTATATGCAAGCAATTTTTGTACGGGGTTACTACATTTGGTATCAGAGTAGTTTTGGCTTCAAGGGGACGCCTTTGTTGCTGATGGGCTTTGTTTGGGCCTGTGGTAAATCCTGTTCAATGGGAGATCTATGGGATCGATTTTGGTGGTGAAAGAAGATGGCAAGTAATGGAAAGATAGAGATCGAGAAATTTAATGGTTAGACTTTTGAGTTGTGGAAACTCAAGATGGAGGATATGTTGGTGTATAAATATTAGTGGATTGCAATAGAACTAGGTACTAAAGCAACGAGAGTGTCCAATGAAGAATGGAGGAAGTTGGATCGGAAGGAAAAGGGCATAATAAGATTGTGTGTCTTAGATTCAATATTGCTGAATGTATCAGGAGAAGCTACGACGAAGACTTTGTGGGAAGTTAGGGACTTTGTACCAATCTAAGTCTCTGGTGAATAAACTTTTCCTATGGAAAACGTTGTATAACCTAAGGACGAAATATGGAAACTCGGTGACAAAGAATCTAAACGCATTTAATGCTATGGTAAGCTAGTTATTGTCTATTGATATTAAAATTTCAGATGAAGATAAGAGCATTAGTTTGTTGTGTTCTCTACTAGATTCGTGGGATAGTCTAGTTATTCCAATAGGTAGTAATGCAAGTATCTTGTAGTTTGATGAAATAATCTCATCCTTGCTGATGAAGGAGATCAGACAGAAAAATATGGAAAGCTAGAATGGTGATGCCTTGTTTGTATGAGGACAGTCCCAGAACAGAAACAAAAATAAGTCCTCGAGTGGGAGATCTAAATCTAGAGGGAGATCTAAATCTCCAGGAAAAATTGTAAAGGTCTGCTGGAAATGCGGAAAGGAAGGGCACTACAAAAGGGACTATAAATCTAAATCTCTCGACAAAGGAAAGGGATCTGATGATGCTCCTTCTGCAGAGCTGAAAACCCCTCAGTTGAAGGTCGGGATGTGTACTTGGCTTCTTCTTCAAGTACACATGTAGATCATGAGGCATGGTCGATTGAATCAGGTGCATCCTTTCACTTCACTCTCCCTAGAGAGTGGTTCTCTGAGTATGAGAAATACGATGGTGGTGATGTCTTCTTAGGGGATGATAGGAAGGCTAGAATTGTTGGTCGCAGAAAATTAAAGTTGAAGTTGCAAGGTGGAAGGATTAGAACACTTCCGGGTGTTCTGCATATTCTTGCATTGGCAAGAAATCAGATTTTTGTAAGCAAGCTAGATGATGTAGGTGTAAAAACAGTGTTCAAGAAAGATACCTGCAAGATGGTTTAGGGAGCACGAGTACTAATGCAGGGAGTTCAGATTGGAACTCTGTACAAGCTGCATGGTAGCATTGTTATTGATGGGTGCAACAATTCTGTGGTTCCTGAAAGTGGAGCAAAAAATCTAGTGGTCTCTCGAGAAAAGACCATGCTATGGCATCAAAAGCTTAGACATAATGGAGGGAAGGGCCTTCGAATACTTCATGGTAAGGGTATGGTAGAAGGTATGACTAATAGCTCTCTGGATTTTGATTTCTGTGAAAATTACGTATACGGGAAGCAAAATCGGGTTAGTTTCCCCTCTAGTGGTAAGAGGGCGAAACATATATTAGAGCTTGTGGAAATTGATGTGTTTAGACTTGTGAAGGTTCCATCACTGGGTAAGTCTGTGTACTATGTATCATTTATAGATGACTTCTCAAGGAATACATGGATATATTTCCTCAAGAATAAATCTGAAGTCGTTTCCAAGTTTAAAGAATTTAAGGCTCCAGTGGAAAACCAGACAGAGAAGAAGATAAAGGTGTTGAGGACAGATAACGATGGAGAGTTTTGCAAGAAGGAATTTGAAGATTTTTTTAAGAAGTGTGATATAGCATGATAGAAGACTACTCCATACACACCTCAACAAAATGGAGTTGCAGAAAGAATGAACAGGACGTTGATGGAAAGGGTAAGAAGCATGCTCAGTGGCATCAGGTTAGGACAGGAATTCTGGGTAGAGGAGATGCAGACTACATGTTACCTGGTCAACAGATCACCTTCATCAGCATTGGAGGATAAGACTCCACAAGAGGTATGGACTGGTAAGAAAAATTCTCTTTCACATCTAAGGGTATTTGGATGTGATGAATTTGTACATGTTCCAAAGGAGAAAAGAACAAAGTTGGATAGTAAATCTGAAAAGTGCATCTTTATTGGGTATAAGGATGGTTTAAAGGGTTATAAGCTTTGGAATCCAATAACAAGGAAGGTTGTGTACAACCGAGGTGTGATGTTCAGAGAGGTGAAATATGTTATTAAACATGAAGTCCAACCAAAGGAACCTGAGAAGATAGAGTTTGAGCGTAAGGAGGAAGAATTAGACTCTACAGTAGAAGAGGAATTAAAAGATGAAGAGCCACAAACTTCGGTTGTGAGAAGATTAGTTCGAGAAAGAAGGAAACCAGAAAAGTATAGTCCATCTGATTTCTATTCAAATTTTTCTTTATATATTACTGATGATGATCCCAGAATTGTGAAGGAAGCAATAGATTCAGAGGATGGAAAACTCTAGAAAGAGGTCATGGTTGATGAAATGGCATCTTTGCACAAAAATGAGGCTTGGGACCTGGTGGAGTTGTCGGTTGGAAGGAAACCCATTGGCAGAAGATGGGTGTTCAAGAAGAAGATGAATGCAGAAGGAAAGGTGGAGAAATATAAATCTCGGTTAGTAGAAAAAGGTTATTCCCAAGTGTCGGGAATTGATTTTGGTGATATATTTTCTCCTGTTGTCAAGGTAGCTTCTATTAGATTACTTTTATATGTTGTTGCTACTTTTTATTTTGAGGCAGAACATATGGATATGAAGACATCATGGATCTGGAAGAAGAGATCTACATGAATCAACTTGAAGGCTTTGCAGTGAAGGGTAAGAAAGAATTGGTATGAAAGTTTAAAAAGTCTCTGTATGAGTTAAAATAGTCACCAAGGATGTGGTATCAGAAATTTGATACATTTATACAGGGACTTGGCTTCACCAGAAGAAAAGCATATCATTGTGTGTATTTTAAATTAATTGGTGATAGTGATATTTATCTGGTCTTGTATGTGGATGATATGTTGCTGGTTGGAAATGACAAAGAAATTATCTAGGATTTGAAGACCCAGTTGTCCTCCAAATTTGACATGAAAGATCTTGGTGCTGCAAACTATATTTTGGGCATGGAAATTAAAAGAGATCGAGCAAAGAGGAAGCTCTAGTTAAACTAGAGGAAGTATGTCAAGACAATACTGTAGAGTTTTAATATGCAGGATAGTAAATCAATGAAGGTTCCTATTCCCATAGGTGTAAAGTTATCTATTGAACAGTGTCCCAAGACATAAGAAGAGAAAGATGACATGTCCCATGTTCCATATGCAAGTGCAGTCGGTAGCTTGATGTATGTGATGGTATGTACTAGACCAGACATTGCAGATGCAGTCGGAGTATTGAGCAGGTTTATGTCAAAACCAGGGAAGGAGCATTGGATAACAATGAAGCGGGTTTTCAGATATTTGTGTGGCACTAGTGATTATGGTTTGTGCTACCAAGGAAGACCAGAATTGGATAGAGTTTAGGATATCTGTGGCTTTGTTGATGTAGATTGGGCTAGAGATATGGATCAGAAAATATCTACAAGTGGGTATGTGTTTAACCTATTTGGAGGTGCAGTCAGTTGGATGAGTAAGAAACAATCTGTAGTGGCACTATCAACTACAGAGGCAGAATACATGGCAGCCACTGCAAGCAAGGAAGTAGTTTGGTTGAAGAGATTGTGTTCAAGTATGGGGTTAATACAAAGAGCTATAAGGATAGACTGTGATAGCCAAAATGCAATTTTCTTGGCAAAGAACCCTACTTACCATTCAAATAAAAAGCACATTGATGTTCAGTATCACTTTGTGAGGGATATGATAGAATACGAAAAGGTGTTTCTGGTAAAGGTGGACACTTTGAAGAATACTGCAGATGCATTGAAAAAATCTGTGAGCTTTGAGAAGTTCTCTTAGTGTAGAGAAACAATGGGCATTGTAGGGCTAGATAAATAACTAAGCTCTCCCATGGAAAGAAAACAACAAGTGGGAGAATGTTGGGTTGTGTTAGAAGGGGGGAAATCCCCATCCTTCATTGTGCCGATGTGCAGTGGGGGGGTCACAGGGGGTTTGAGGGGGGAGGTAGGCCCCCTCTACGAGGTTCAGGGAAACGCCCTGAGAATTTTTGTTTTAGACCCTATAATAGGTGGGTGGACCTACCTATGGTTTTGTGCATGGTTTTCACACATGGTTTTGGGCGCGATGGTTTTTTATCCATGGTATTTTGTAGATCTGGCTGAGGGAACTACGGTTATGTTCTAATCCAAGGTTAATGGATTGGGGTTTATGGATACTTCAACATGTATATATATGTATTGTAACATTGAAAGGAACATAATGAAAAATCAATCTAGTAGTCCTAGTTTTGGGATCCAAGGAAAAATCTCTATGTATAGTTTTTTGATGTGTTATGCTCTCACCATTGTTTATTTTATGTTTTTTAGAATTTGTATGCAGGTAATTGGGTTAAAACATATAGTAGTCATTTCCTAAAACCAACTCTCGTAGACCGCTAAAGAAAGGATTCGCTATCTTTTTTCCATTGTTGATGTAATCTTGGTCATGTAATCCTGTTACATTGCAACCATTGTACAACCCGGTTAGCCTCCACCCTTCCCAAGGAATTTTATATCGAAGACTTGATGATGAAGAATAATCTTTCAACATAAGATGTCTTCTTCTAATATCCCCATTTGAGGAATGACCAACAATAGGTCCCAAATTATTTTCCATGTGTGTCTTCGAGATAGATTCTACATTTTCCCATTGTTGATAAACAAAATTTTCATTGAACCTATTGCATGTTGGATGAACAACCACAACCAAACGAGGAAGATTATCATGTAAAGGGCTTGCAATAATAACACGTGCACAATGGCCAATAACATTGTTCTTAAAAGTATTTGTTACAATCTCATATCCTACAGTCCCCCACCAAATCTCACCAAGAAATGTGATTTCCATTGATGTTCTTCCTTCGTACCATAAAACCCCACTAGTGTATTGCTTTTTTCTACCCACCTAACATATTTTTCTCAATTGTTTCATCTTCAGCAAGCAATATAGGAATTGGTCCATCTCTACAATACTTGGCTTTATAACAAGCATACAATTTTTTGACTACCTCTAAAATGTGCTCGTGCTCCCCTAGGATATATGCTAATGACTTTCTAACTTTCCTTAAAGTCGTAACTATTGAAGGACCATCCAGATTCAAGTTAATAAAGCTGTGTAATCTTGGACCCCCCCATAAATTGGTCATCTCATAAAGGGATTTTGTAGATGTACTATACCTTCTCCCTGCTTTTACATGCATCAAGTTATGAAATATATCCTTGAAAAATTCCCAAACTTCATCCTTACCTTGTAATTTTCCTTGCTTATGTGCCTCACACACATCCTTGTAAAACCTAAAGACATCCTTCTTTCTTGTCAATTCAAGCAACTTTTCCTTTAGGGATCTCATTCTAATAGAGAGTGTAGCAACCTTTGTCCTCTCCCATCAAAGAGCTAGCATTTTTTATCTAATAATGGTTAGCATTTGTAACCCTTACAGCATTATTCAGTTCATTTCGAGTCCAATAGTCCAGTCTTCTACCTTTTCCTGTAACTCGTTCACTTCTTTTATTGGTGCACATTGATTCACAATATAATCACATCCTAAAGTCATCACATTCTGGAAGCAACTTACAAAATTTGCATGTTAATGAATCAAATTGGATCCCTATTTCAGAAGCCCGCTAGCAATGACTATGCCTATATGTACCATCAATACGACATTCAATACCCTCATAACATAGCATGATCTTGATATGCTTCTCTATGGCCCATAATTTTCCACCCCTTTGATCATCCATTAGGACCTTTGTTTCCAATCTCTCCCCATTTCTATCAATATATAAGAATACCAATACCCCCGACATTGTAGTAACAAGGGAGATAATTGAGCTATAATAAGATGACAATACAATAAAAAACAAATAAATTTGAAGTAAGATAAATAAAATAATATACAAATTCATATTCAAGTTTAGTCTAAGTTGTTAATTAACACACCTGCAGTAGAAGGATTTTCACTTGTAGAACCCCTATGTAATATTGATGGTGATAATGAGACCAAGAACCTAGTCAAACTTTGTTGGGACTTATCATTGGTAGGTTTCTTGCGTGTCCCAACTGTGCCACTACTTAGTCCAATCTCCTCATGTGAAGCCTCATTGGTAGTAGTATTAGTGTGCTTCTTTGATTTCATGTGTTCATTTATAGAACTGACAATATTACAACTTGTCAGCACTAAACAAAACCATTTATTGCATCGTGCACATTCCAATCTCACTTTTTTCATGTCCTTATAGTCTGCGATGTTGCCTCTACCACCTTGAACAAATTAGGTTCTTGTGTGTTTTTAAAATCATCTAGAGTTTTATTGCTTGATCAATATGAAATTGATCTCCAACCATCATTGTTTGTTGTACTTCGTTACATGGAGGAATTTCACTACCACTTGGCATTGAAAGGCATTGTTGATGGGCCCTTGTTTTCATATGATAGTTTTTGAAGTTGCACATTGTTCACACTGCTAAGGATACATCACCTGTTCCATAATCAATGCCACAAATTCCACATTGGATCTTTATTTTATATTCTCCCTTCTTTGAATATACTTTGAGAGTAATTTTCTTATTGACAAACTCTTCCACTAAACTTTTAACTTTTTTTTTCCCAAGATGCCAATACACTATGATCAACAACTATGGCTTGTTCCACTGACAAAGACATATTTTCAACTTTTGGTTTTTTATGCAAAGGTCCCTCCACATTCACTTCAATGTTTTCAAAGATTGGTATTCTTTCCACTACATTTGAACACTTTGTTTCCATATAAAAGGTGCCTAGTTTCCTCTTGATGCCTAAAAGCGTTATATAAACTTTCCATTTTTTCTCTTGCTTTGGACTTAAATGTATTCCATCATGGATAAAATAAAAAGGGTATCCAATGATTTCATCATCCAAAATTTCATCACAGATTTCAGGAAATGTACAACCTTCTCGACACTTGACCACATCAATAATAGAATTCTCTTCACTAGTAGCAATTTTGTAAAACAACTCCATCTATTTTTGCACATAAATAAATGAAAAAGTAAGTAAAATTACACAAGCATATTGGTTTATTATAAAACAAAGAGCAAGGAAGAAAGGTATGAACTTTCAATTCAAAGCTCCAAAAAGCATGAAGAAATATTATTATTTGGATGAAACACCTTGATTCAAAATGTACTATTGGTGGATTCCTCAAATGGAAATAAAACATATTTGAGAGCTGATTTGTTGAGTCAAACATTGACAAACTTATAGGAAAGCTTAGGCCCTAGAGTTGCCTCAATTTTGGCCTTATTTACATCGTTTTTGGTGTCCTAAAGAGGTCAAAACCAAACCCTTGTAGCTTTTTATATTCATTGGTATGAAATGCATCTATGTTCTCATGTTATATTTATGTTTATGAATTTTTTTATATATTAAGTTCTCATGGCTATTATTTAATACCAGTCTGCATGTATACTATTTGTTAAATCTGTCTAGAAAGTTGCAAAACATGAAGCAAAAAGAAATGACAATACAGAAATACACAAAGGAACTATGTAGGTCGTTCATAAGATCTGAACAGAGTAATGGGGGTTATTATATTGTTGATACGTATATCAATGACATTTTACAGTTGCTAAAATGAACTCACCACATATCATTTGAGAAAAAAAAAAGAATAGAAATAGTTAATTTTATTAGGGGTTTATGGTTTGGTGTCATTAATCTTTATTACCAATATTTTTTTTCTTGTTTCTAAAAACTTATATTTCATGTGATGGCCATAAGAGGCTCTTGGAAAAGTTAGTTTTCATGTGATGGCCCTATGGGCTGCTGGAAAACTAGTTTTCATGTGATGGTTGTAAAGGGTATGATCCGTGGATCCATTAGGTACAACAGAGACCATATAAATGGCCATAGGAACCTCAAGTGGTAGTAAAGGGAAACATCATAGAAGAGAGGAGTCTTTCAAAACACTGATACCAATACCAACAAAAGTAACAATACCAACAAAATATTCAAGAGTACCACCCACTAAAGGGACATTGCTAGAAGTAAGCAGTTCAAAGTTAAGGGTGCATAAATATAGTTGGTCCACTGTCACAATTTTCCCTTGGTGAGGAAAACAGATAAGTTGGAATATGGACGAGACAATGGCTTTCATGGCATAGATCCAAATACAATCAAACAACATCACCATTCAAGGTACAAGGGAAGAGCCTACGATGGATATTGTCATCAATCATGGAATTGGAAATACACCAAATATGGTATGTAGTGACATGTGTCATCGCGTCATCTCCCTGCTTGCCTTCAAACACTAAAATGTCGGTAGGAATTTTATGTGGGGTCAGAGGCCAAACCAAGTTGTGGTTGATGGGGTCATTAGTTAAATTGTACAGATCTGGGATGTGGAGAGTAGCCAAAAAGGGTAGTGGAGTAGGTGGCATAAAATCTAACTAGGGAAAACTATGTTGACTTGAAGGACCAGAAAGTCTAGCCATCAACTAGTTTTCGGAAGTGTATATAGGTGCGATTGGATAATAATTCCCTTATGGTGGAGGTGGATTTGTTTAAAGTGGTAAGCCATATGGTATGCCCCCGGCCTGAGGGAGGAAAGAATTAAACTGGTTACCCCCATAATAGAGATTGCCTCCAATAGGTATTGATGGTTGAGTTGGAAGGCATCAATAAGATGCAGTAGACCTAGGATATGGGACAAAGGTTAGGTATAGGACTACCACCTTTTACGATAATGGGACTAGCATTAACAAGATAACCACCAACATTAATAGAATAAATAAAATAAATACCTTGTTTTACCATGGGTTGTGTGCGTGCAAGAACTCCCCTAGCTATTGAATAGGAACCAAAAATTTTACCCCTGCCTTGTGGTAAAGGTGGGATTTAACTTATAATTTAATTCCAATTGAAAGGATTATTGAAGGTTAATGAATCGCTCACACTGAAAGGTGTGTTAGTGGAAGGTCCAGGGGTTGAAACAAAAGGAGAAGGGTTGGAAGTAGGCACTCATTGCAATGTGCCACCCACAAATGGCGTAACTAAGGTTCCTGGATTAGACATAGTTTGGACAATGGGATAGCTGAAAAATGGTGTAGAAGCTGAAATAGGTGCGGTATATAATGGTGGACCCAAAATGTCCATAAAATACCATGACTCACTAGTATTCATTGGGATATGTTGAGTGGAAACAACTAAAGACATTGTAGGGAAAAGTGCTACGTGGATCGAAACAGGCCCAAGAGGATCTGTCGGAGGAGGATTAAAAGGAGGTACTAGACCTTTAGTAAAAGCATATTCGAGAATAGTTGACATTGGGTCAGTGTGTAATGATTCCTAATTACAAAGTGGACACCAACTCCCCTGAGTAAAGGGAGAATCTAATTCACAAGAAATTTCTCCATAGAAAGTGGAGGAAGACCTTGAAGTCATCAAGACTGATGACGAGATCTAGTGGAAGCCATGGTGATGTGAGTGTAGCAGGATTTTCTCTCTTTAATGACACTAATTTAGTTTTACAGCCTTGAGGAGTTGACTTCCACATCCTAACCCAAGACCCTAACCTAAGCTAATGTGTGTTTTTTTAAAATAAAGAGTTATTAATTGCATTTATTACATTGCTTTTAAAGGAACTTTATTAGTGTCTTTGGAAGGGTGTTGATGTATGCAGTTTGTGAGACTTGACCTAAACCATGCAAAAATAATGTTGTTCAATTAAATTTCGAAGAAAAATAGTTTCTACAGGGAGAGAGTGCTGACACCTTTTCCAAGAAAAACAACCCTAATGCATCTTCTAATATATCTCAATATATGCAGACATTCATAACTCAGAATAAATAACTCATCATTAAACTGATCGAAACAAACCAAAATAACATAAATTATTTAATTTCTTTTTTTTTCAAGTAATGCAATTAAACTACTCTTTTAAAATAAAATTTTATGTAAATGGTGAAAAAGATTGACAGGGTTCAGACAAAATGGACCTCAAAACCAGCAAACAAGCAAAAGCCAAAACAATGAAATCCACAAGTAGGGTGGAGAATAAGGTTTTCAAGGAACTAACATGGGTTTCTAGGTTATAAAATGCATTAATAACTAGGGTCACACTCTATACAAAAAAGGAACTTGCGTTAACATGAACTAGTTGTTAAAATGTAACTAGTGTCAGTCTTCATAATTGTTCTTGAGTCATGACTTGATATAATTATTGATGTACTTGTCAAAATAAAAAAATAAAAAAATATTTGTGAAAGAAAAAATATTTTATTGAGGTGGGTTTCTTTCCTATTATGTTGTGGTCCTAGGTCAAAGCACCCATAGTTTCTCTAGGGGTCTTGTTTTTAAGTCAAGAGTCAAGGTTTAATGTAATATGTCATGTCTAGAAGCCTCCAAGTGATGAGTTGTCCAACCCTATTCAAGTTGGCCTAGAGAGGCATAATTCACTCTCATGGAGGCATATAAAAATAACAAACTCACCTCATTTGATATACACATCGAGCAACAAGTTATCTATGATCCTAACAAAGAAAAGAGAGGTTTGATCCAATGAGATTGTGTGGGAAGGAGAGCGAATTCTTGGGAGGCTAGCAAATCTATGGAAGGATAAGAAATTTTGTCTTTGTTTCTCACACGTGCAAGTCTGAAGGAAGAACTAGGGTTTCCTCATTCTAGTTTTTTAAAAGATATCTTTTGGGTTTTGGCAAGCTCATCACTTGGGGTTTGGATAAGGTTAAGTTCAAGGTCTTGGAAGTCTTCATTGAAATTCTATAAGAAGAGATTTTTGCAGGTTTTCCTCTCTAGGAGAGGTTTTGGCCTTAGCTAGCAGCCTACATTTGGTGTTCTTGTGTTTTGATTTTGACCTTCTCATTGGCATTTGTCTTGATGATCAAACATAACTAAATGATAATAATAATATCACAAGAAAATGTCATGGATAGAAGATAAATCAAATTTAAAATAACCCTAAATATTATGCTCTAGATTTCTCAACATGGTATTAGAGCTAGGGCTTTGAACAATGGGCAGAAAGAAGATCGATTTTGATTTAATTTTACCACAAGAAGATCAAGTTCCTTGAGCCAACATTGTGAAGGAAAGTAGAAGAAGTTCTAGGTAGTTTTTCAAGACCTAATTGTAGCCATTTTCAAGGCTAGTGACCCTTCATTGTTAACCAACTTTTCATACCCTACAGACCTCGCAAATGGAATTCATTCTCATTAAGATATTCTTCCTCTTAGATATGAAAATTATTTGCATATTCCTAAATAATTTAAATCTTCTATCATAAAGAAACATATAAGACTGTAGCTCAGAAGAATTTGAGAATCAAAGATACAGGAAGAGACTACACATAAATTAGTACCAAAAATACAAGTTAAGATTTACACAACTAAATCATAATACTCACACTATCTTTCGTCTTTTAACAATAATGTTTATGGAATTAAATATAGTTATTTATTTGGATTATATGTGTTAGATTAATCCAGCAAAATGTTTACATCAGATGAAGTCATTCAAGATGTCATAACGAAACATAATGTTTCTTGGCTCTTTAAAATTTTAACAAACATATATATCTAATACAGGTTACAAGAATCACTCATAAGATATAAAAGGAATTTCTAAATAGAAAATAAATAAATTATTTCGAGGTTCATCAAACTCACCTTGGAGCTATCCACACTTTCGACCATATACAAGTTGGGTACACCAACTCCCATTAGAATGTTGAATATACAACAAAATGCATGAGCATAACATCCATACTATAATTCAACAAAAAGTAAAGAAGTCATCATAAGACAAAAAATCTCATAGTGTTGCATGCATATGCAACATAAATTGTTCCTCTCACACCTTAAAATAATAAGAATAATAATGCTCATAGAAGGCACCTAATTTTCAAGAGAATATACAATAAATGTAGATGATGTGAAAAAAATTATCAGGTGCTAAATAATGTTAAAGTATATAGTGTTAGATTCTATAATGCCTAATGTTCCAAATTTCTAGTATAAGAAAATATGTGTGCATAACGAGAACTTGGTGTTTAAAATATTCAAGGTTTAGATGGATCTATACATTTTTATTTTTATTTTTTAACATTTCACATCTGAATTCATTTTTTCTCCACATGTGTGACGCATATCATCAGACTGAACCACAAGAGCACCTCATTTATCTAGGCACAATTATGGTTAACGGGTCAGTCTTGACTTTAACCATTTTTTTCTTCGCCCATTCCTTTTTTCCTTTTAACATTTGACATCTAAGATTATTTTTTTTTCCTTTTAATATTTGATATCTAACATCAATATTTTCCATTTTATTTTACTAATGTGATGGAAATACATACATATGTTACACATCTCATCCAACTGAGATGTAAGATCACCTCACTTCTCTAGGTGAAATTATAGTTGAAGGTTCCATCCACAATTTATTAAAGGAATATCTTATACATCGCTCAAGGTAGTTGCAAGTTGCACTATAAATATTTCACCTTTGTAATGAAATTTTCATGGAAGTATGAGAGATTCTAGAATATGAGTTTCATGTGATGAGTTTATACACATCTTAAGTTTCTGGGAATATTTTATTTCCATGTATCAGAGAATAACAGGTTGTCACACAAAAATCATGTCCTCCTAGCTATAGCAAGGACCTTCCACAGTTTGAGGGGTACTCTTTGCTATTGCACCACATGTCCTAGAATTTATGAAGCATATATGGGAATTGATGGAAAGACATGAAGATTCCATAATAAGGTTATTTATGCTTTATTTAGGACAAGGGCATGGTGACTAGCTGAAGCATTCTTGTAGACCAAAGAGCATACATTCTCTCAAAGCTCTAGTTGAAATCTTGCTCAAGCATTTCCACCCAAGGTTCAGAAATTTGATGGTACATATCAAGAATTGTTGACAACCCTATAAGAGGAAGGCCTCCTTGGTATTTTGAAGGAAATGATAACATTGTTGGTGATGAAAGTGGAGAATCTATGGAAGAGGGATTGTGCTCAGAATTTTAATATGAATACACTAGATATTTGTAACACGAGCAACCTTGTGGCAACAATGACAGGAAGGAGGGCCATTTTAGCATCTAAAGTGATTGATGAACACATAAATGAGTACCACCATGAAAACTGTGATGGAATTATTACACCACCTTCAAATTATACATGTGTCACTCTTTTTGGTGAGGATTGGCATTAGGTTGGTGATGTTTTTATTGGCTACCCCATAGGAAACAATGTTGCAGATCTAGAAGAAGAAAGTAGTAACAGTTTTGAGATGAATTTGGTGGATGATATATGCTCAAAACTAAAAAAAAGAACACTCCCTTCTCTTATGGCTTATGTACATGATAATTATAATAGTGAAAGCATAATCCTTTACACTCATAATGATCCTCTCATCAGTATGGATCAATCATTAGAACATATATTTGGGGTTGGGTAGAGGCAAGTTCTATACACTACTTGCATGTATGACTGATGTTTGGTGATCAAAAAGAAGAGGGGAAGTCCAATTTTGATCCCTTCACAAGCATCCATCAGGAGGGTTTTTGAGACTGTGTCATGTTATAATAGTGTTGGACTAACCTCCCTAGACTTGTCACAAGAATTGAGGATAGAATATCCCTCTGAGGACAAGATACTTTGCTCCAAATATGACAACAATAAGAATTTTGCACCAAAAATTGGCATTTTTTATAATGAGTATAAACATTGCACAAGTTATGAAATCCTCGATGATGAATTTGTTGCTCTAGAGGAACAAAAGTATTTTTGTTTTGCACACCAATTTCCCCAAGTCTTGGATAATGAAAAGTAGAATTCAACAGAGTCCTCTTATCTCTACAATCAAGACCACAAACCTTCTTTAGTAGAGTAAAGGCGTAAGGAGAATATTTGTGAAGAGTTAAAGTAATTATCTAGCAGCATAATAGAAACCAAAACTCTTCACATTGGAGGAAAAAACAAAAAGGTGCCCAGTAGATCTACATCTTCCAAATCACTGAATTTATGAACATTTACGCAAACTTTGGTATGTGCAATACTTATTAGTGAAATTATTAAGAATCGTATGTTCTATTTTTGGAATGAACTTAAGGCCCTCCTATTGGAAACTATATCAATCCTATAAAGGAGTAAAAACTTCTGTTTATAGTTCAAAATTTGTGTATGGCTTTGTGCATAAGCCCTAGAAGGACAATCTCCAAATAATTCTCTCCTATGCATTAGTTGAAGGGCTACATTGGGCATCAATCCTATTTTGAGACCACTGTCAAAGGTTACCGAAGTTTTGAAGTTAAAGCTACATGAAGAAAGTTTTGGCATGTTTTGCAAAGTCAAAATACAAATTGAAGAAGCTAAAATTCTTAAGTCTCAAATCTATCAATTTTTATTAAAATAAGTCTAAACTGTGAGCATGTTTGTGAAGGAGACAAGATAATTATTTAAGGATATACACATATATTATAGAGATTTGCTAGGAAACACTCTGAATCAACTTCTAATACCACTTGTTGCACTCCACAAGCTGACTCCTCACCTCTTCTTCTATTTGTTTGAGGTGTTCATAGAACCTGTCATTTTGTAAATCCTTGATCATGAAGGTTACAGTAGTTGGACACAACACATGAATTTTGGGTTATGGACTCCCTCTAGAATGAGAATGAGAGAGTAGCTGGGTGGGTGGAAATGAGGTATCTTGGTTGTTGTGTTGCTTGGTTGTAGAAGCAATAAAACCAAGCTCAGAGATTCAAATGAAAGAAGTAGGTCTCGCTCAAGCTGGAAAGGCAGAAAGGTGGTATTGTAGGGAAAACTTACTCAAGCTGGAAAGCAAGAAAGGTGGTCTTACTCAAGATAGAAATGCAGAAAGGCTTAGGGTTAGAGAGAGGCTCGACTTCAAAATGCGTCCTTTCCCACTCACCTTTACCACTCTTTCCCTCTGTGGGTGACGTGAAGCTACACTGTTGCCAACATTCTCTAAAAATATGGTATATTTTTCCCTCTGCTTTGCCAAAAATTTGTGTATGGTATATTAAAACACTTTAGGCCCTCATTATAATCCCAATATATTATTTTGTGATTTTTCCATTTTTAATTCCCCAATATGAACGCACGTGATATAATATTGGTTTCTCAGCAACGCCCCTGTGAATCTACCACAAGATTTACTTTCCTCCTTGCTTATAAGCTCCAATTGCAACTTCAATTGATATTATTATAACCTGCATGTACAACTAAAACAATCTAAGGATCCACCAAATCTACGTAGCATAATTCAATTACTATATTCAATGAATCAACAAGGCATTGAAGACATGCATGTAAATGTAACACAATGGATATAGGAAAACAAAATACTCTTTGTATTAATAAACATAGGAGAGAATTTACAACCAAGAATACTAGTTGATCCTGTAGAGTTCTCCCCAAGTTGACTTGTCCTTCCTTGTCACAAAGAACACCTCAATGCCACCTTAATGCATGAACATGATGAATCCTTTAGATTCAAGGTAACAACATGAGGGCATAATCAGTCTCCAATATCCAACCTTGATGTTATGGATGGAAGTAAATTTATAGGAGATGGATGGTAGTTTAGGATTTATCATAATGATTTTGAGATACAAATATGACGGGAGGATGAGCTCATGGGATAAGAGGTGAAGTCTCCAAGGTAGGAGCAGATAGGATTCGAGCTTCTTATCCAAGATAAACAATTAAAACAACCTCTGGAAGCTTCTGGAAGAGGAAGCTTCAGAAATAATTTTAATTTTCCTGAATTTAAATATTCAATACACCCCAACAAGGAGCAACTAGTGTTGATCAAAACTAGTGTAGAAGGGAGCATCCAACGCTGAACGAAGGTGGCTAAATGGGTAGGGTGCATTGGGGTTGAAAACATTGATATTGAGCAGTTAATCCCAGAAACTTGGAATTTTTAGAAAGGTCATTCGTAGGGATTTCTGTAGGGATGATGAAAACATGTTCATGGATGTGGATTGATCTAATTTGTAGGCCTAATGACTAGATGTGAAAAAATGGCCTATAACAGATTGCCCCCTAAAACAAAAATTCAGAAACAGTAGATGATGACTAAAGTGCTTTACCTTGTGATAAGTCTAGATCAAGAATAAATGGTCGATATCATCATTTGTTACAATGCATTTTCATCATGATACCTTTGCTGAGGGAGGCATACCCTTGCTCAAAACATAAGCTAACATTACATGTACAATGATCAAGAAGTCTATCTAATGATGACAAAGAGTGGACCCATGCTTGGTTGACTCTCTATATGATCATAGCCATCATACTTTTGTAATCTTGTATTAATCCTAAAAGCACAAACTGGATGGATGGAACTAGATCCAAAGTCTTCTATCTTGTTCACTCGACCATCCAATGTATAAGTCTAACCATGCGAATAAATGAGTTGGATTCGAACATAGTAGACATCATCTGATTACCGACCAATGATGTAAGTTGTTAACAAACATGAGATAAACCACCAATGATGTTGATGGTTCTCAAGATACTGCAGTACAATCTGTATGATGTGAATGAATGAGCTAAATTCGAACACCAGACAAAGTCTTCTGATCAAAGGCCAATGATGAAGACCTGTCACTGAGAGTAAGGAAATTTTCCATTTATGTATCCAAGCCCTAATTTACCGAGGAGAATTTATAGGTCAACTTCCTGTATAACGAGCTAATGTTGACAGGAAGCGACCTGTCTAGGAGGGCCTTAATGTATCCCCCATCAACGACACGAAACATGTATCAAGATTTGAGACAGAATGATGTTGATGTGGAACTAGTTTAGGAACAAAAGACATGAAATGAAGGCTTAAGAGAATTGTAGCATATATCAACTAAATAACTTATCTTGAACATATCAGTGACACCAAATAAAGTTGGCAACATTGACCCAGAACCGAATGCGGAGGCTTTGGCATGGTGTGATGAAAAAAAAATACAAGCATATTTCCAAATCCAACAACCACAGAGATGAAGTGGGAGAGTGTCATGTTCAAGAGTGACTCGCTACCATTAATAGGTAGAGTGCCCTGTTTTTCCAATTTTCCCAACCATTTGTGGTTAGTACCTCTTTATTTTTTAACAAACTTGAGGAGGATAACATATGATTGATCTGAGGTTCGTGTGGCCTATCAGGAGAACATGGCGAGCACAGTGGAAGAGGTCCAGGTTTCGAGCCCCGCCCCGGTTGAAGCGGAGCAAGCCTCTGCTGATGCAAATATCGTGGAGCTTCCAGCGCCTGAAGGATGGTCAAAGAAGTTTCTGGCCGACAATACAAATAAGATGCCGAGAACCTCGAGCTTTAGGTCAACCAATTTTCGCTAGAAACCCTCGTCCACGGTGCTCTGCAGCGGCGAAAACTGCAAGATAGAATGGTTGCTGGAAGAAGATACTCCCACTGCTGAAATATTAATAGATGATCCTCTGGCTGCTGATTCGAATGCTGGACGAGTCTCCAGATCTTCGTTCTCGTCCCTGCCCGCCATTCTTGTGAGGAGTGAATATGCGGGTGATGTGTTTCAAGAAATGACTGCACGAAATGTATTCTCCTGGAATACTATGAAGGTGGGCTTTGCGAAATTTAGACGTTTGGACTTAGCGCCAGAACTGTTTGACGAAATGCCTGAGCGAGATGTAACGTCTTGGAATGCCTCGTTTCAGATCCAGATCAAGCTCCTCTCAGGCAAAACTCTGCTACATTAGGTATGCTCTCAGGATCTCGTGAGGGACCTCACGCATGCGCTGGAACTTAAGATGGGAATTCCCTCTGCAGCTCAACGACTTCTCCAAGAAGGTAAACAACTAGAGGATCCCTACCCCCTTTCTTTCTATAGCATTAAAAGAAATGCCTCCATTATCCTTACCCTTCGTTTGAGAGGGGGAGCGGTAGGATAGTCATCCTCAGCCAAGGCATTCTCATACAAGGATGCTGTCCATACACCGAGGCAGGAAAAGACAGTTCCACCAGTTCAGGCTCCCAAACCTTTTCTGGTGGACAAACTTGAGGAGACTCCCTCCATTGAAATAGCGCATCCAACACTGGATGAGAAAACCCAACAGTTTGCAGAGCATGGCATTATTTGCAGGTTCAATGGGTTGTGGCCACGGACAACAGGCCTCTACCAGTGGATCCACTCTAACTGGACCAAAAATTGCAAGGTTTTGTTATGCTCAAAGGGCTTTTTCATTACGGTGTTTGCTTTTGAGGAGGACTACCAAAAAGCTCTAAAAGCAGGGCCTTGGTTTTGGGGCTCAGCAGGTTTATTCCTCACCCCCTGGTTCCCAAACTTCGATCCATCTACGGCAATCATCACCAAGCTCCCAATCTGGGTCAGACTTCCTAATCTCCCAGCTCATCTATGGCACTTTGTTGTATTCCAAGGGATCGGCAACTCTCTAGGCCGCTTCCTAGACACAGACATTTCTAGAGGGGAAAAAGGCCTATACACCTTTGCCAGAATATGTGCAGAAATAGACATCAGCAAAGGACTTCTGGACAAGATCAATCTCAAAATTGGAGACTTTCATTGGACTCAGAACTTGGATTACGAGAATACAGCCTTCCGTTGCCGCAACTGCCATCTCACAGGGCACCTTCAGAGCTCTTGTCCCTCGAAGCCTGCCCAAAAAAAGAAAGCCAATCCTAAGCAGAAATCCAAAAGCTGGAAGCCTCATGACCCTCCCCCCATGGATGATTTTGATTTCAGCTCGGATGAAGAGGAGGAGAATGAGGAAGAAATGGAGACCAAGACAGCGCAGGATCCGCCCTCGGCTGACCCTGAAGATTTGTATGTCCAGCCAATCTCTCAGAAAAGGAATCATGAATCCTCCACCTCGGATTCAAATAAGGAAATCTCTCAATCAACCCAGCTCAGTTTGCAAATCACGCCAGTTCAGCAGTGCCCTCCTGAATGGGTCAAAGTTGGTAAAAAGAAAGGGAAAAAATTCTGCATAGATGATCCCTCCCATATTGGGTAGAATCATATGCTTTGTTTTTGTTCTTCGGTTCTTCTAGTTACTTCCTGCTGTGTTCTTCTCTCTTCTCTTCGCTTCTAGGAGCCGAGGTGGATTGCCTATCCTTTCCGGCTGCCTATGTTCTTGTTTCTCTTGGCTGTAACTTCTTACCGTACTATACGTTTTCTTAATAGAATTAGTCTTTACCGAGAAAAAAAAAACATATGATTGATCTGTAAGTTCATCCTTTGGATGAATCCCTCTGAGTAGTTTTAACAAACCTTGAGAAGTAGTGGTTCGACCTTATCATGTTCGATGAATCCATCATTTTTTGATGCTTTAACGAGTCCAATGAAGGTCTAACTTGACTCCTTTTAAATGTTTAGAGAGTTTGAAAAAGAGGTGAAAAAGAAAATGCCAAAGGTTCCTTTTTGTAAATTATAGTCTCATGAGTTCGAAAAGGAAGAAAATGATACTTAGGAGAACCTATTATCCATGTTCAACTAAGGTATTCCTTTTTCATAAATAATCTAACTCGGTCTGGAAAAGGGTTAAACTTATACTGAGTAGACATCCTTTCATTTACTTTAATGAGTTTGAAAATATAAGTGCTTGGTAATATTTTCATGTTTTGGGAGTCTGAAAAGAGTTGAAAAAGGACTCCAAAGTGTTCCTTTTTTGTGAGTTTACAGAACTCAAGTAAGTGATAAAAGTATGCTCTTTGGTCAAAATGATCTGTTTTGATTCAAATATCATTAAATTCATCAAACAATTGTTAACCTTGTGATAACATCACCAAAAGATTAGAATATATAATACATGGTAAGATTAAGTCATATTTAGGCCAAAATAATAAAATATTAATAAAATAATCATGAAAATGACCATAAATAGGCAAAAAGCAATTTCATTTTTACCATTTTACATTTTACCTCTTGGTGAGTGAGCTCTGAGTGCATTTTTACCCTGATCTTCAACAACTGATTACGGTCAATCCAATGGATCATTTCAAGTAGTAGATCTCACCTTCCTCTTTCTTTTTATGGTTGCGAATTTTCATGTCATGCATATTTTTCAAGTTTTTGGGTGACTTAGGGCTTTAATTTTGCGCCCTAGTTCCAACGCACCCCAAAAGTGTCAAAAGGCGCGCTAGGAAAGCAAAAGTTTAACTATGAAGGGTGTTGCAACACACTATCTCCCTTTGGCAGGGTGCATTGGGCGCATTTCAAAAAAATGTTTTGTTTATTTCACTCAAACTTATCTCAGTTTTTTGCATGGGATTCACTCTAATGATTTTTCTTGTCATGTTGCAGGTATCCATCAAAACGAAATGGCTTTAATTTGGCGAGAAAGAGAACATGAAATCCAAGACATGGATGCTAACAATGATCCAACAACCATCCAAGTATTGAGAATTTGTTTGCTTCTCAAGTTATTTTGGCTTCCTAGGATGAGACAACAAATGGATCTATTGGAGTATCTTGTCAATGCATGGGATGTTTAGACACAGGATTTCAGGCTTGGAGCACATATGCTCAACATATAGGTGGAAGACATATATTTATTGATAGATTTATCGAGGATAGGCACCCCCATCTCGTTATCTGGTTTGAGAAGGGGTGGAAAGATTGTGAAGGACTATACCACTACACATTGTAGACCTCAATCCCAACCAACCAAACATGGGAAAATCGAGATAAAGGATGTGGTTTGTTTGCTTTTAAGGATAATCTTGTTTATCATTGCTAGATTGGCTGGTAAAACTATCTTGCAATTGGCTAACAGGTCCCAAATGCAATATGCCTTAGAGTGCATAGAGCTGAAATTATTTAACGGGAGTGGAGTACTAGCAAACATGAAAAAACAACTCGCCGAGATGAAGGATGGATGATTAAAGAACTTTGGGTAGAATTCCATTTTTATTTCATTTTCCTTAGAGCGGATTCCATTAATCTGACCACAACATATTTCGCTCAAGCTCCCAGATCCTAGAATCCCACAGATGCGGCGATGGGTGGATCTCATGTCCATACATGCAACTTCATTGTCCACGAGTTTCACTCCAGTCTTCTTCCGATGGCTGCACATGCAACTCATTATGATAGAATATTATCCATATATTGGGATGGATTTGGGTGGAGACCCAGATCTTGTGCTTCTTGATGGCGAGCGATGGGGTGCCATAGGTAAAACAAAATCATTTTTCTCATTTCTTCTATTTTTGAGTTTTACAATTTTTTTTATTTTTGATGTATCCAAGACTTGACTATCGATTTTTTACATGCTGTTGTTGGACACATTCGACCAGTGAGTTCATCTTATCTTCAGCGTGATGGAGGCCCACAAGAGGCACTAGTTGGATTATATGTTGTTGCAAGGGGACGAGAGGTATTACGGGATCTCAAATAGCTGAGACTCTTGTAGAGTTCGAGCGACATATCGAGGGATTGATCCAGGGAATAGTTGAGACTAGGGTCGATTAGATCGCTATGAGACTGCATCATCATACTATTGGTGTGTCTAGCCGTATTAGCCGACCGTTGTGCAAGTCGGCTCACACAGTTGATTGTTATCATGACCATCATCAGCATTAGTTTACTAGGAGGATATACAATCGTATTTTGACTGCATGTATATTTTTGATATGATAGGTCGTGTGGTCATATGTGTCTCATGCACAAGCCTTTGTAAAACCAAACTTTGATCTCTCTCTCTCTCTCTCTCTCTCTCTCTATATATATATAATATATTAATCTATATATATTATATATATATATATATAATATATATTATAATATATATATATTCGTGTTTCTTATGCGTTTTATCATCTTATTCAATGTTTGTGATGTGAAATGAATTTTAATTTACATGTCACAAATGTCTGTCGAAAATATGATTTTCCGATGCATATGCCAATGTATTTAGACTTCTAGGAATATGTTGATATTGAATATAATTAAAATATATTTCCAGAAGGCGATGCCTCACTGAAGGAATGTGGCCATACCACATTTCATAGGGATGAGATGGACACCTATTCTTGATATACACAACACATAGAACTGCATCTGCCCAAAACATGATTTTAACATTCTTGAAAAACATCATGGAACATAGCATATTTAAGATTGTCTTGTTCATTCTTTCAGCTACATCGTTTTGTTAAGGATTATAAGGCATGGTTGTTTAATGTTTGATCCCATGCAGAGAAAGATAGTTTTCAAATCCATTTGAAGTACATTATTTTCCATTATCAATAGGAATAGAACCAATATGAAATTGTGCATCATTTTCTATCTATGCATGAAAGTTCTTGAAATTTTCAAAAGCTTCAGAATTTTTCTTCAATAGATATACCCAACACATTCTCTTGTAGTCATCAATAAATGTCATCATATATTTATTACCATTTGCAAAAGGAACATGCATTGAGATGCAAAATTCATAATGAATGAGTTAAATTTTTCTATGTGCTCTGGAATGAGAATCATGAAAATATTGTTTCTTGTGCTTTCCTAAGATACAAGCATGACATAGCTCAAGTTTCCTATGAATGGTAGGAAAACCAGTAACACCATTTTTCTTCAACAAATGAAGGTTTTCATAGTTAAAATGTCCAAATCTAGCATTCCATAAAAGGCTAGATGGAAGTGTACCTTCATCATAGTGAGAGCTGTATGAATTGGTATGTGCATGAGCAGAGGTTCCTTGCAGCTTCAGAAGTCTTTATTCTTCTATTCCAGTCATGTAAAGTGAGTTTTCTAACCTCAACCTTGCCATCAAATATGTGAATGGAGTTTCCTTACTAGTGGATGTGAACCAAGGACAAAAGGTTTCTCATCAACTCTGGGAGGTAGAGTACATCATGTAGAGGAAAGTCTAGAAGACCAAGCAATTTGAGTTTGATGGTGCCAAGCCCTGATGGCTTGAGTTTTGAGTTATCTATAAAGTACACTGCTCCATCAGCATTTTTAATGAATTCTTCAAAGAAATCTCTTCTAAAAGTCATGTGAAAGTTTCTCCTAAATCAAGCAACCAAGCATCTTTCCATGAAGCAAGTGAAGCATTAAATATCTTCAGTTACTCTGATGTTGCAATGTGATACAATATAATGAGCAGATTCAGGTGTTTTTGCTTTCCCTTTGTCTCATGATTTTCCTTTCACTTCATCCCTCTCCTGTCTAATCTTGTCCCATGAGAGTTTACATGTGGAAGCATCATGTCCATTTCTGTTACACTATACGCAATGACGATCAAGTCTTTCTCCTTGGAAATGTCTTCACCCTTGCCTCCATTATTATTCCTTCCTCATCCTCTTCGACCACCTCTTCCTCTAGAAGGTTCTGGTGCCTGATTCTTCTCTTTTTTTGAAAGGGATACAACTTCATTAGGATACTAAGAAGTTGTCTTATTTTTCCCAAAATCCTTTTCTCTTTCAACAAACTTCTCCATAAGAGAGTCAAAGGAATTCTCCTTAATTTTTCCACTAGCTTGTAATGACTCAAGATAATGGGAATGAGTGGGATACAATGTCTTGGTGTGAGTCATATAAATCCTTCGTCTTATTTAAGACTTCAAAATCATTTGTGAAAGGTACAATATAATGACTCAACTCTCTATTGTTTGATGGTGCAATCAAGGCATATGCCTTATTGTTCTTGTTCTCCCATATGGCAAGCTCCTCGTCAGAATTGGGCTTCTTAGGAGGATTACCTCCTTCTCCTTCACAAACTCCTTTTCACAACTCATTAAAAATCAATGTGTGCTTAATCTTCCTAGACCACTTATGGTATTTCCAGTGAAAGCTACTCCAACTATGGAGATAAGTGAATGCATCATAAAATCTAATCTAGGCCCAAAATATTTACAATACTTGGAATACAAATCGATGTATTTTCAATAAAACTAATTAACTTTATCTTAAAAAAAATTACTTCTATTCCATACAAAAACACAATTATTCTTTAAATAAAAATACCATGCAAAAATACAATTATTCTTTGAAAAAAATATCTATTGTTATTCAAAAAAAATTCTTTGGTTCTTCTTCTTCTTCTTCTTCTTCTTCTTTTTTTTCTTTTTTTCTTTTTTTTTCTTTTTTTTTCTTTTTTTTTTTTTTTTTTTTTTT
>APFE030981180.1:313530-332916 GCA_000404065.3 Pinus taeda
TTTAGCAGTTAAAATGGTTTTTTAACTGCATATTTGGATTCAGCGCCCTGGAAAACCCCTGGGAGCCATTGATTGTGTAGAAACTAGCTATAAAACTTGGGATTCCAATGAATTGCTGCCGGATTTTGCCCGGAAAAATCCACCGGAAAAACTTTCAAAAAGTCACGTTATAGACTACTGCACAATCCGCCCGGAAAAATCCACCGGAAAAACTTTCAAAAAGTAGCGTTATAGACTACTGCACAATCCACCATGTGATGTGACGTGTGTATAACCTTTTCTTTGTCGTTTAGGAGCGTGTTAAGCAGATGCTCATGTGATGTGATTTGTCGTGGCGTGGGATGAGAAATAGGCAACCAATAAATCCTATGCTATTCGGCCATTATTAGTCTTTAAGAGTACTTTTTTCTCTGCAGGGTCAGTGTGAAGTACACCTCTGCATCTGCGGATCATTATGCATGGGACTCCCGTCTCTTCCGTTTGTCGGCAAAAAAATAACGCGAACAAATTATTTTCGGTGACTGCTCCATGACCATACGATACCGAACGCGGCTCATGGCCATAGCATACATGATACTGCCCATAAATAATGTTCGTTGTCATACTGTACCTAATCTGCCTCCGCCTATTTACCGCCTCATATGCTCTACAATACAATGTACGCTGTACACCTCGAGATCCGGTCTCGTTTGCCTGAATTTGAAAACCCGCCCAGAAATATTCAAATTCGGAGTTTGAATTTATATACCCGCCCTTGTCAATGGTAGTGTTGGAAGCACAGTTCCGAGAAAATTTCCAGGAACTTCTTGCTTACCCGTGCAAATCACTCTATCCGTGTTAACAGGTTAGTCGCAATACTGGAATCGCAGTTGCCAGGAGATTTCCAGGAACTTATTCGGTCAGTGACAATACTGTAATCGGACTTGAGAGGAGATTTCCAGGAACTTCTCTAGCCACATTCCATGGGTTCCACTGATTCACGATCTCTGTTAGATGCAAGAACATTGGCTATACAGATGATGGTGCTGCCATTTCCAACCCAGGTAGAGCTCAATCAATTGTTGCATAATGCTTTTAAAGGAAATAAGAGCGTTACAGAGAGGTCAAGTGTTCGAATCCTTTGTTGAAAGACCATAAAATTATTTATCGTCGATGAATATATGAATAAATAGAGGATAACAACAGGGCGTGGAAGTCTAGAAAATATTGCAAAGTGTGTTTTCTGGACAGAAGATCTTGTTCACAAATATTCCCATCTGGTTTTGGATTTTTGGAGAAAAAACAGCCGAAATTCTCCTCCTGCCATCTTGGCCGTTTTGTAGCAAGCAGCGACAAGGACATCTCCAATTATATCCACAAAAATTGCACGTTCAAGGAATGGCGTTGTGCTTGCAGCAGGAGATGCCCCTATCTACAGGCACTGAGATCTTCCCTTAGGCAGTTTTACCCTCCCCAGCTAGTAGTTTTGACAACGTGCTTTCACATCTAGCAGGCTGACCTTGATTCAGATGACATGGAAACCAGAGGGGCTATCCGAAATTGAGGTAAGGTTTAGGGTCGCTGGGCGTTGAAGATTTACTATGTATTATGAGTGACAGGAGCATAATATTCAACTATGATTTGGGCCAACAGTAAAATTTAGCGAAGGTCTGCCAAGGTTTGAAGTTGGAATCCTGCAAGATTTTATGCGTTTAAGCATTATAGTTTATGATGTCTGCCAATTATAGCAGATGTCAGTTAGTTAACTAAAATTTTATTTTCCAAAGTTAAAAGAGGGATGATGTACCAAAAAATGCATTAAAACGTTGTTGAAGGGTAAACAAAGTGTAACCAAAGAAAGGGACAACCCTCAACGATTTGATGTTTAGGCTATTTTCGGTCCTGCCAATTGGAGTCCAAGTATGGTCATGAGTTCGAGTCTTGCTAGGGCCAAGCTCATTCCATGTTTGGATTGTTTTTTTCAACACCCAGAAAAAGGGATTCCAGATGGATGCTAATGGTGTACAACGTCAACTTGTAATTATTATAAATTTGATAAACTTGGGATTTTCCGAATGCCCTATATCGTTTATGCAATATTGATTACTATGTTGTGCTTTGCATCTTAATTTAGATCTCATTTCACTTTAAATACTTAAGAATATAAATATATATAGCTTGGATCTCATCATCAAATACAATTTCCAGTGAAGCGAGCTGATATAATATTATAAGCAACTCATTTAAATGTTCCACTACCAGACTTCCTACCTTCATTTTGATATGAAACAATCTCTTCATTAAAATTAATTTGTTGATTGTTGTATCTTGTTCATATAAATCATGAATCTTTTTCCATAATGATTCAATTATTTTCTCTTGAGAAACATTGAAATACACCATGTTTGCCAACTATTGTCGAATAATGGAATTTTTTTATTATTATCTATATTCTCCCATTTTTCACCAATCATGGATGAGGGTTTCTTTGATTTACCCTTAATCGCCTAGTGCAGAACTTTCAATGTCAATATATCTTCCATTTTTAATATCCATATTGTGAAATTAACCCCAGTAAGTTTTTAAATACTGATGAGTGATTCCATTTCAACCGTATGTAAATAAATCCTACACAAATCTAATCCTCTAACAAGAACCTTGCTCTAATACCACTTGTTAAAACACTCAACAAATTAATCTATAAGATAAATTTCTGATTGTTGATAATGCAATAGATCTGAAAAAGCATGTTAATTTAAAACCCAAATTTGAAAAAAAAATATAAAAACAATTCATACAACTAAAATGAAAAATAGATTTACATGGAAAACCCTACAAGAAAAACCACAGGGAAATATTTATAGCTTCTCTATTAAATAAAAATTGTTCTTGACTTCTCACCCCACACACATAATGTCTAACCAATATTAAATATAAATAATCTATCATCGAATAATCTAGAGAAACATTATTGGCACAATACCATGTGCTATGAAAACCATCCAAAACCACTACTCTAGACTTCTTCCAGAAGTTTTAAGAAGTCATAATATTACATTATGCTTTTGTTTTATTTATTTGGTCTCACATATAACACTTTTAGCTTCAAAAATTGGTGGAGTTGCAACCAGGTTTGTTCAATTTAAAATCTTTTATGTATTTGCATTATGACATTTACACAACCATTTGAAAGAAAAAAATGTTGTTTATGTTTGTTTTCATAAAAAATAACATAGGGTAGAGGTGGGATTTTGTAGGTTTGTTGATGCAGTTGTAGAGGATAGTGATAGAACTGTATATTTCACTAATGCAAGCACTAAGGTTGGATATAAGAGATGGTTTCAGATCTTTTGGAAGTAAAAACCTATACCAGACTTCTGAAATATGATCCCATAACAAAGAAGACGATTTTTACTCGATATTCTTGGGTTTGCAAATGGAGTTTCTCTTTCATTGAAGGAAGATTACAAGCTCATATGTGAGACATGGAATTAAGTAGATAGTATATGTACTATGTACATTAGCTTAGCATTGATTCATCATATACAACACAAATTAGATCAAACACTATAAAATAATATTCTTCCATTTTTTTTTATCATCAAACAATTGCTTCTGTCTCTACTCAATTATGTAAAAATATAGATATAAAAATTAGATTGTTTTGTGTTCCAATAAATAACTGGATAATATAATGCTCAGATTCAGATGCCTAAAACATTGGCTCAAAGAGATAAGCTTGTAAGCTCCAAAGTCTTCATAGAGAATTTGTGTGTAGGTATTTACAACATAAGTTAATTAAGTCACAATCCATATCTCGTTTGCCTAAGTGATTCACTGAAATTCAAACTTTTCCTAAGAAAAGGAGAATTCAAATTTCCACATATTTTATTTGAATTAATTGATTATATCTATGAGATTAGAATCATGTAAATACGGAAATTAAAATTACCATACTAATTCTATTTTGCATGATTCTTTTATCATAGTTCGCATTTGCATATATAAATGTCGAATGACAAAGAAAACTTCATTGAGTTCAACATCATATTTTGTAAACTTCCATAAATATTTGGACAACATGTTGATCTGTTTTTCGTGTGAAGTGTTGAACTTAAGTAGAAAATAGTTGCTCTTACTTTATAAACAAGTGTGCAACCATTAGCCCTAATAACTCCAAAGACCCTTGATGCTATAATTGTTATAATATCTATAGATCCTATGATCATTAACTCATGACTTTATTAAAACTTAATGATGCTAATGGTTGATTTCAAGGTTAATGGTTGCATACTTTTTATAAGATGACATATTTTATTCTAAAATCAATGAGTATCAATCTTTATTTCCAATCCTAATCATTCTTCTGATTTGTTTTAATGTTAAATTATAACAAGATTGTCAAAGTAGACTTCATTGCACGGTCTATGCTATAAGGGGATTGTGTATAATTTTTTTGAACAAGACCTACAATAAAGTACTTTTAATATTTTACAATTGATTTTAATTTTCATTTGATTGTTAATGTGGTTATTGAGAAATTTTGATATAGAAAATAGAAAATATGTTACTATTATTAATTATAAAAGAATAATTGGATTCATGATTCAATAATTCATTTGTGTTATGGCCATTTCTGTTTTTTCCGTAGGGTTAATTGATTATCAAAACATCACTCTTAAAGTGCAAAATTTTAAATATAATGTTTTTTTACAAGAAGCATAAAGATCCAAAACATAAAAAAAAAAACCCATTTGACGGATAAAAAAGGAATCCAAATCCCAACTCTAAGGAGGCCTAAGATAAATACTCATAAGGGATTTACTTTTATTGTTATCACATAAAACTTAGGTGGCAAGCTAATTGTTAAGAACTTTTTTAGGAGCATTGTAATATTTAATGTTGTTGGTTTTTTCTTTTTTCTTTTTTTTTTTATCTAAATTTAGTCATAAGTTTTTTCAAATTTTATTGTTTTTAATGGATTTAATGTCTTAAATTTTTTTGGAATGATTATATAGATTCCATAGTGAAACTTTCATGACAAAATTCCCATCAAATTTAATAAATTTCAAAAATACTAAATTAAATAAATATATTTAATTAGTTGTCGTCTTCCTTCTCAATATAATATATTCTTAAAAAAATAAAAATTTAATATTTAATCTAAGTGATTAGTGGGTGGAAATCACTAGTAAGTCTACACATTTACAGTTTTTCTCCTACATAAGTACTAAGGAAAACATAAATAATGGTGGGAAGTAACTCCTCGTAAGTATATGTATTTACCTCTTATTCCTATCCTTTTTTATGCAAAGATTTCCCTAAATTATGGTGGGAAGTAACTAATGGTAAAGATGTTATTTACTAGAGTATGATCTATTTTCAAGAATAATGGTTTTCCTACAAAGCTTAAGAATAAAAAATCAGGACACAAATACCTAAATATCATGCATCAATATTGAAACCATATCCATAAATTATACATAAAACATGTGAAGCATAAAGTTTTCAAAGTTAACATTATAAGTTGTATTCTAAAGTAATAGTAATCAACATAACGGATTGCTAAAATCATACCTTAGCAGAGACTAAAAAAGAATGAATATGTTAATAAAACTACTTCATTTTGTTAAATAAATTTAAAATATATTAAAGACTTTAATATTGAGAATAAATTTGGAATTTAATAATAATAAATAGTATATATTTTTAAAATTATAATGTAAATTATTTTATTTCAATAAAATTTAATTTAATTTTTCTAGAGAAAAATGTTGGAATATCTATTTCCTACTTGTCTCTAGTTGTGATTCTTACTAAGTAAAGGAGTCTGTTCCTAGTAGTTAGGATCTATTTCCTAGATTGGTGTGTGGTTGAGATAATCTCTCAACCAACAGATTGTGTGTCCAAGATAGCATACCTATCTTGAGACAACACTTCTTGTATATATGTAATTGCATTTGATTAATAAATTAATCTAGATTCTCATATTTTATCATGGTATCAGAGCCCTGAGGGCTGGCCCCTCCTGGGCTTGGCCCATCCTGGGCTGAGGAAATAACAAAACAAAGTATATTTGTATTGTTTTTTTATTTTTATTTTTTGTTTGTCCATCTATATATGCGAGTTGCGGCGATGGTTTGGCTGGGATCTGAAAGCTGGAAGCTATTTGGAAGCGTTGTAAGATCAGTGGAAACGCTCTTGGAAGATTTGTTGGAGCTGCCAGTTCTCATTGCTTCTAGGCTGGGCTAAGCGCTGGCAATGAGGCTGACTTCCGTTGGAGACGGTGAGAGATTTTTCCAGAACCCTCTTCAATCGAGCCTAAAATAAACCCGATATCTGGTTGTTGTTGAGATTTTGTACGGAAGGAAAACAACCGTATTGGGTTGCTTTTCTGTTCAAGGAATGAGTTGTCTAATGTGGAGAGATAGAGATGGGAAATCCATGCTTTTTAAACCTAACCCTTTCCAAGCTCCTATGCACAGTTGTAACTATAGAAAAACAATCATCGTGGAATGCATTGAGGGTGTCCTACGTGGGATTTGTATTGACATGCAGATCTGTATCGATTGAATCGTACAACAACAAAACCACCGTCTCCGTAGAAGTCAATCTTCCATTCTCAAAAGATGAATTTCTTGAAGGCTGCATTTTTTCAACAATGATGGATATTAAACATAAAAAAAAATAAAAATCAGAGGATTTGGATAATCCAGATCGAGATGTTACTGACAGCCGGGACAATCAAGCAAAGGAATGGAGTCCCGTTGATGAAGAAATCACAACTGATCGAGTACCGGAACAAAAAAATCTTTCTGGCGCTGGAAGGTCGGGCGCGAGTGTGGGATTCTGGAGCCTTGGTAATTGACTCCTATCGCCACGATTTCGAAGATATTCGCTCAGGGTTACAGAAGGAGATGGAGGTGATCATCTTGCGAATCGTGCTCCCAATTCGGTGGATGTTGGGGCTTTTGTGGTACATGAATACCTAAAGTCCGTGTAGCAAGCCATTGATGAATTCGAGAGATTGGTGTGATGAGGAACAACTGACATTGTGGCCGACTTACCTGGTCCGATAGAAATATTTCAATGGCATTGGGGTTGTGTCAAGCCGTGGGAGAATCGAAAATGACCCACGACTGGTTATTGCCAAGCAATAGGTGCAGTGGAGGTTGAGCGGGTGCAGTGGTGGAAATGGGTGTAGTAGGGGAAGCATCCTGCACTTAGTGGGAGCGGCCTGTGTAGAACAGATCTGCAAAGTGCATGCTCATTTTCACGATCATTCTCAATCATGTTGTTGCTGCTGGGCGATTTAGCTCCCTGCATAATGGATGAGCATTGTTTTTGGAGTTAGTTGAAGTAAGCGCAGATCAATGGCTTAGACACTCAATTAACCATCAAAATCGAGTCAGAGTTGGCTAGTCAGAAGATTGTTCCATTCAGGATCCATTGCCTTGTGGACTGCCAACATCAAGGAAAACAACTTTAATATCGGCTTTGGCTGGCAAGCTCAATTCAGAATCAAGAGTAACTAGCTCTATGATGTACAATGAGCACAAACTATATGAGTTCGTGCCAGAGAGAACATCAACTACATTAAATTTGTTGTAGGAGAGCATATTTTGAGGAGCGAAAAATGGCGTGGATGAAGAATTGTGGTGAGGTGCGAGTTTGTGTTCATGTTCAGTTTCATGACACTTGATTTCTATGCCATCGATCTCAAGGTTTTTTTGGATGTGGAAGTTATAGAGAATTGTTGTGTATATTAATATGTCATGTAATGGTATTTCTGGTTGTCATTGAAGTGATATTGGTCTGGCCAACTGTTGTCACAATTATGAGTGTGTTTTGGAATTGGTCATTCCAACAATACACAAATTTACAAGAATTATTGATTATAAGATATGATGAAGACATGACACTGAAGATGGCATTAGAGGAGTTGCATCAAAGATTGGAAGATGATGGACAACTAGGTGAAAGTTTGTGTGAGTTAGTGTGAGTTTGAGGGATAGACTCACTAGCATGTTATTTTATGTGTCACATTTTATTAGTAAGAAAATCTAGGGTGTTTTATAGTGGTCTTTGCAAACTGTGTACTTGGTAACTCCAGAATTGGAGTGTGAAATGTAAGCCTTGTAAGGCATGTGTAACCCCATACAGTTCATGGTAATCTGAAAACCACTTTGTATTGTAGTGTTGGTTTGTGGTAATCCATAAACCACGTGTAACAGTGAAGTGGACAAAGATTCATGTTGGCATGGTTTAGGGTTAGCCGAGAAAACCCTCGACCTGGTTGAGTCAGGCCTTTGGAGTGCCCTAGTGGCAGGTTTGTAGCCTAGAGTGGCTGGAGTGCCCTAGTGGCAAGTTTGTGACCCATAGTGGCTCGAGTGCCTTCGTGGCTATGTTTAGACTTGGTGGCTGAGAGCCCATGGTGGCATGGTTGAGGGTGATCCGATAAAACCTAGAGCACTACGGGTAATCTGATAAAACCCATGATGATATTGGAGGGGGATTTACAGGTACAAGTACACGTGTGCAATTATAATGGTTGGAAGAACCATGTATGCGAAGGACATCCTACAAGACTGGTGGTTGCAGTAATTAGTACCCATGCATTCTAGTGGATGGTTGCTCCTTTATATGGAAATCAACATATTCTTTTCGGTATATTTGACCACAACTAGATTTTGCAGATTGATATGGAGACAAGTACGCATTAAGGGGGAGTGTTGGAATATCTAATTGCTACTTGTCTCTAGTTGTTATTCTTATGAAGTAAAGGATTCTATTCGTAGTAGTTAGGATTTATTTCCTAGATTGGTGTGTGGTTGAGATAATCTATCAACCAACAGATTGTGTGTCCAAGATAGCGTACCTATCTTGAGACAACACTTCTTGTATATATATAATTGCATTTGATTAATAAATTAATCTAGATTCTCATATTTTATCAGAAAAAACATTTGTAATTGTATTCATAAAAAAAATAAAACAAAATTAAAATACATTCAGAAAATACACCTCATGGTAGTGAGCTATAAAGTAAAGAAAACAATTAAGAAAATATAGAAAAAAATATCATACAACAATCAAAGTTAAATGTGAGAAGAATCATTTAACTTCTTTTTTACCATCCATGTAGAGAAAATATCATACAACAATCGAAGTTATATGTAAGAAGAATCATTTAACTTCTCTTTTACCATCCGTCCGGATTTGGATCAACTAGGACCAAAGTGAGGTAGCGAGTTGTAGGTAGTGAGCTATAAAGTAAAAAAAATCACTGAGAAAATATGGAAATCATACAACAATCGAAGTTACATGTAGGAAGAATCATTTAACTTCTCTCTGGATTTGGATTAACAAAGACCAAAGTGAGATCACGTCCCGAAGACTATGGTGAAAGTTATTTGTTAATCCAAAGTCTCATGTATATGTTGTCGTTTGGTGCCCCACATCCCATCGCATCAAAAACATGTAAAAAAATAATTAAATCTTAACATCTATGATTAATAAATTTATATTTAATTATTAAATATAATATAAGGTAATAATATAATATAAAGTCATCATCTTTGATATCAAGTATAATTTGTAATATATTTTTATAGTATTACTTATCTTTTTTTATTTAATTATCTGTTGTAAATTTGTAAACTTGTTATATATGATTTATATGACATATTATATTTTAACATATTTTTCATAAGATGACATAATATATTATTCGTTAATTTTATAAATTTAGTTGGTACATTACATAGGCCAAATAATATGATTAACCATTAATACAAAATTTGTCTAGTTTTGAAGGCGGTCTTTCAAGTCTATTTTTCTCTCATCCAAACTCGGTGATATCTTGACTTTAAGTCTAGCTTGGTGAAGTATTTAGATTTTTGTAACTGATCCAATAGATTATCTATTCAAACAAGGGTTACATGTTCTTGAGCACAATTTTGTTTAACAACTGTAATAAAAACACATCTTCCAAGTCTCATCTTTTTTAGCACAATGATGATGGGTGACACACATGGTGAGGCACTCAATAAAATGACACCATGTTCTAGTAATTGCTAAAACCGCTTCTTCACCTCACTTTCTTCTTAACATACTAATTTAATAATCCATTGTTTGGCAACGATGAGTCTGGCAACAACTGGATCTCATTCTCCACTTCGCTCTTGGGAAATAACCCTTTAGGCTCCTAGAACACACCCTTATATGCCTATAGAAACTCTTCCAACTATTATTTTTGTTCCTTAGTACACCCCACTAGGGATGAATTTAATCTCATTGAATCTTTTACAAACTGATTTTCCCTTAAAAGCATTAAATCATACTTCTTGTTAGAACTAATCAGTTTATTGGATTGGTTGACACTTACGAGTAAAATTATGGGATTTCCATAGTGTGCATTGATGATCAATGATTTACCATCCTTCATGAGGTGATATTTGTTGGTTCTTTGCATGGATATGTCATCCCACATGTACATATAGGGACTTCCAAAAACCACTCTGCATACATTAAGGGGAACTACATCTAGTTCTACTTCTTCAATAAATTTAGCACTAGTAACAAATCTAATTTTGCATTACTTGGTTACCTTTATTTCTGCATCCTTAGTTACCAATCCCAATGGATATGAGCTTGGATGATCACAAACTTAGAATCCCAATTTGTTGACCAACTCTATTGCAATGAGATTCACCATTAATCTTGAGTGGAAAAGAGCATCACTTTTTGTCTTCTTGACTTGTATCGTTATACAAAAATGTTTGGTCATTTCCTTCTCTTCTTGTTGTTAAAGGTGACTAAAATTCACCCCCTTCTATACTGATGTATATATAATCTTCTCATCCACGTCTAAGTTGCTTTCCACATAATTTCTTGAATCAGTGGCCATGATATTTTTCTTCTTAGCATCTTTCTTTTTGTTATTTGTTTTGAGCTTTGGATGCAACTTCCAAAACTTCTCCTCTATATGAATGTTAATGTTAGAGTGGTTGCAGTAGTTGTTAGGATCATTGCACTAGTGTTCTAGGGTTGTTATCTTTTCTTCCTTTTTCCCTTTCACTTCTTCTTCCCCTCCTTAAAAGCTTCTTGGTGCTCCTTCTACTTTGACCCACCTATTTCCCCTTTTTTCTTGCCTATTTTCTCTAGATATTGTGATTGTAGACAAGGTTTGTCCACCAATATCAGTTTGAACAACATCATTTGCTTCCATAGATGGTTTTATAGACCCCTCATATACTTGAGGTGTACATTTGGGTTCTTTGGGGAGATACCCAATATTATGGTCATGTTTCTAAATTTTGTGGTGTACTCCTATACATTGTAACCCTACTTCTGCTTTAAGTGATGCCACCAGATCCATTATTACTCTACATAACCCATAGGGTAGAATTGTGATTTTATGAAAGTTTTGAAATACTCCCACTTATTCAACGGTGGATCTCACTCCAACCTTAGGGTGTCCATGTGCTTTCCCCCAAGTCAGGGCACGACCCTCTAATTTCATCTAAGCAAATGAAATCATAGGTTCTTCCTCTATATGATGAACATTAAAATAGAATTCTACCTTTTGCATCCAGTAATTTAAATTTAAAGCATCAATATGACCTTGATATGGCTTGATGTCGACCTTTTCTTCCATATTGAATAAGGATCATGAATTATTCACAACACTCAAACTAGGTTGATCCTTTTTAGGTTATTTCTTAAATTTCCTCTTTGGTTCTTTCTAATCTAATGTTTTCTCATCTGATCTGACCTCCATGTTAGAAACCCTACCTTCTTTGAATATCTTTAGCTTATTTGTCAAGGACACGATGAGGAGGTTCACATTATGATTTATATCTATGACCTATGCTTCCAAACATTTAAACCTCTTATTTGTAGGATCTTGAAGGTTATTAACAAATTTGCCAGCCATGGATGTGGTTTTATGATTTTTGGTTTAACATACTTGGATTCATTGCAACTCCCCACAATATACCTAAAGAATTTGATAATAATATGATCCAAAAATTTCCATGGATATTCCACTAAATAGCTCATCGCAACAAATATGATAAATTTATACTAAAAATATGAAATCTGTATTATGAGAGTTATTTTCCTTAGAGTTATATATTTATTAAGTTATTTTTTTTTATAAATGTAATATAGAAAATGAAGAAAACAGAGGACATACAAAAAATAAATTACTCACAACCATAATAACACAAGATATGACCTAGGAAACCCTTTCGAGAGAAAACCCAACTTGAAGGTGAGGTTATTTTTCTCCCTCTTTCTCTAAATGGAAATGGATGCTAGTACTTTTGCTATGTGGGATGCTACTAAGCACAAACCCTCTATTTTTCTCTCTCCCTATCCATTTTAAGCTACTATGTTTATCTATGCAACAAAATGCACTCGAATATAATAGACCCCTTTTTTCTCTTAGTGATTTCATTATAACATATCCTGATATCCTACTAGTGGTTAAGTTTGACTCATTAAACTCGTAACTAGTGTTACAACCTCAACTCTTTCAAAGTATTCTTCATCATGATCATGTGGGTAGCCCCTTTTCCATGAATAACGATGTTTGATGTGGCATCTTCTCAAATCATGGTGGTCAAGCACAAGAGTTTTTCTTTTTTTGTTATTTTTGGAATCGAAAACTAATTATTCAAAATGAACATGGAGATGTGGCCCCAATGAGACCAACTGAAATACGTAGATATGATCGGCGTGGTGAGAAGCTAGTTGCTCCCATATTACATAACCTGGATGCGACAAAGACACTAATAGAGATAGAGCACAACCTTGAGAGGCTGAATTTGGACATCTCGAATGTCGTGATAAATGATCTGCCTCTCTGCGACCAGAGGTATACTGCAGGGGTTCCTCAACCTATTAGCCATTTTCTATGATGAGTAGCTCATGTTATTGTATGCTACCATAATCATCATCATGCATAGTCACTAGTTTGAGGGTTAGAATTTTTATTTTTGATGATGTATCAGTGTGTTTGGAAAATAAAGGCCATGAGGCCTCATGTCTTTTTTTTGAAGGCACACTATTTATAGAATCTTATCTAATGAAACTACTAATTCTATTTCTATCTATCTTGTACAATATATGAATGAATATTGCATCGATTTATTTACAAATGTTTTATAAGTGCCAATTTAAAACATAATTAGCTAATGTATATGTTAATGTGTTTAAATTTCTCAGAATATGTTGATACTCAATATAATCAAATTCCCTTTCAAAGAGGCGAACCCACAAAAACATCCTTAACATGGAAGCATTTCTAACTGAATAAAATCATTTAAATGTAATACCACGAGTTGTGAAACTAACTTGAAGATCAACCGACAGATGCCAAATGCAATGACATCGGATAATAGCTCAATCATTGTGTTATATTCTGCAATATTATTCATTGTTTGACTAAGGCATATCCCATGAATAGAAACTAACTCACGTGTTGGTAAATAAATGACCAAGGTTGTAGAAGACAAATTCCAACTACTATGACTATGTTAGGTCCCTATACTACTAGTGTAACCCCTTATTTTTATTAGTGCGACCACCTTACTATATTTTTGTGCCCATGTAGTACCCATATTGTTATTATTGTGCCCCATAGAAGGCCACTATTGTTATTGTTGTGCCTTTACATTATTATTCTTATATCGGCTCTGATTATATTATGGCACCTTAGACTCCTATATATAGAAAGGAAGTCTTGTCATTTGTATCATCCAAGAATTGTTCATTTTTGTAATGTAAAGGAGGTTTCCCCCTCAAAGAGGCTGATTTCTAAGGCATTGATCTTTCTTTTCTATCTTTTTGTGAGTTGGTTTCATAACATTTGGTATCAGAGCTTTGGATTCTAGGGTTTTGCTTCTCCAAAAAGGTCATCGTGGAATTTTTGCTATAACTTTTTTGTATGAAGTATTAGGCACTTAAAAAAAAACCCTTATGAGACGCGATTGTTAGGAACCTTGGGTCTGAATTTTAGATCTTTTCTCAGTATATTTTCGGAGATATTATCTGATGAAGTTATGATTTTTGCAAGCTCTAGAATTCCATGTCAAACAGGCCATCGTGGAATTTTCACTATACATTTTGTTCTTTGAAGGTTCAGACTCTAAAATTAAAACCCATTTGAGCCAAAATCGTTTTGAAGCTCGAGTTGTAATTTCAGATCTTGTCTCGCTATATTTTTGGAGATATGATCCAAGGAAATTATGGTTTTTGCAGACTCCCGAATTACATCCCAAACATGTGACCTGGGGAAAAGTGTCATGACTTTCTCTCTGAGCATCAGATTGAAATGTCGTAAGAATATAAAGAAAGAGGATGGGCTATAGTTTTCTGTGTATCAGTTTCAGGTTTGAATTTCGAAACAATGACACATGGTACATTGTAAAAATTGGCAGTACTAAAAAAGTATATAATCATGTCATCTTGGGATATTGGGCATAACTCTTTGTTGGAGAATTCAATTCCGATCAGACTAGTGGTATTGGAAAGAGGACACAGAGGGCTACTGTAGGTTGCAATTTCAGAGTTTTGATATTTGAAACTACAGATTTACATTCGTTTCAAGATCGAGCTCCTAAAAGCAAGAAAAAGGGATATGAGGAAGTTTGATGGCAAGGATTTGGTAACATGGATATTATAGAAGGAGCAATATTTTGATCTACATGATGTGAAACTATTACAAAAGGTACATATTGCATCTTTATATTTAGAACTGAATCAGTTTGTATGGTATAGGGGGCTTTGTTCTCATAAAGCACTTGTCACTTGGTCAATTTTCACAAAGGAAATGATAGCACATTATGAGGAGACAAAGAGCAACACCTTCTTTAGCCAATTGATAAATATCAAACAAAAGGGTTCAATGGTAGAGCACATTGAGAAATTCCAAAAATTGAATATAAGGGTAAATGATATTCCAGAGAAACTGAGGATTGATGTCTTCATAGGGACTTTAAAATATAACATCCAACATGAGGTTCACTTTTGGGAACGTGATTCATTGGAGAAGGCACACATGTTGGCATGAAAAGTGGAAAGAAGAATAATGGCAACAAGGAAGTCTACCACTCACAACTATAAGATGGAAGTGTTGTTTCTCCTAGCCTTCCACAACGTACAAGGTTGACACCACAACAATTGGAAGGAAAAAGAGAAAAAGGGCTTTGTTACAATTGTGATACAAAATACATTAAAGGTCGTAATTGCGCTGAGAAGAAATTATTTTACATAGATTGTGAAGAGGAGGAAGAAAAGTATAAAGAGACATTAAAATAAGAGCATATACACCAGGAACCAACCCTAGAGAAAAATGAAATTAATCCGACCATATCTTGTACTACATTGGTAGGAATTACCACTCCTTAAACTCTCAAGATAGAGGGACATATCAAGAAGAAGAAGGTTCAAGTAGTGAAATATCAGGAAGAAAAGGATCATAAAACGTCAAAAGAAAAGGATACTCACTAGGAACCTACCCCAGAGAAAGAAGAAATGAATCTGACCATATCTTGTAATGCATTGGCAGGAATTACCACTCCTCAAACTCTTAAGATAGAAGGACATATCAAGAAGAAAAGTAATAGTGTTTGATTGATTCGGGTAGTACCCATAATTTATTCATGTAAGATAGCCAGGATTTTAATTGCTTCCTATATCCACCACCAGAGTGTCAAGTGATGGTTGCAAGTGGAGGAACCATAAATTGCTTTGGAAAGTGCCATAATATCAAGCTATCCTTGGGAGAATATGTATTGAATAGCCCAATGATTTCCATTCCAACAGGTGGTGTTGATGTTGTACTAGGAGTCTAATGGCCACAATCCTTGGGTACAATAGCTTTTAATGTTCAAGAAATTTTCATGAAATTTTCTTTAGAAGGAAAGGAAGTTTAATTAAGGGGTATCATAGGGAAACCGGGAAAGATAATCAGCTCTAACGGAATGACAAAGCTTCTAAAGAAAGAAAAATGAGGCGTAATTTCACAATTATATTCGCTAGAGGTTCCCACATCGAAATCATCTATTTCTCTAGATCTCCAAAAAGTCATGGACAATCACTACAAGGTATTTGAGACTTCCAAAGGCCTCCCACCTATTCATGATCATGATCATGTTATTCATTTGATTCCAGGAAGTGTTCCACCAAACATCAAGACTTAGAGATAGCCATATGCCCAAAAGAGTGAAATTGAGCGAACGGTTGCATAAATTCTAGAGGTTGGTATAATTATCCAACCAAATTCGATAAACAAAGCAAGGGATGAATGGAATAGTGACGAAGCAGGGTGGGAAGTCATTCAAAAGTTGCAGAAGATCCCAGTTCAAACAATATTCACAGAACTTCCCAAGGAAGGAAAAATTATATTGGAACCTAAAGCAGTTACGGAACCGAAAAATTGATAGCTACGAAATCGGTCAATTTCAGAGTATCTCATCAAGTGGAATAACTTACCCGTTGAAGATTCCACATGGAAGGATGATAATTTTATACAAAAGAATCCAGAACTACTCAAGCGTTGAGGACAACACTTTTTGAAGGAGAGGGGCATGTTAGGTCCCTATACTACTACTGTAACCCCTTATTTTTATTAGTGCAACCCCCTTATTATATTGTTGTGCCCATGTAGTACCCATATTGTTATTATTGTGCCCCATAGAAGCCCACTCTTGTTATTGTTGTGCATTTACATTATTATTCTTATTTTATCTTTGATTATATTATGACCTCTTAGACTCCTATATATAGAAAGGAGGTCTTGTCATTTGTATCATCCAAGAATTGTTCATTTGTGTAATGTAAAGGAGGTTGCCCCCTTGAAGAGGTTGATTTCTAAGGCGTTGAAATTTATTTTATATCTTTTTGTGAGTTGGTTTCATAACAGACTAACACCATCAACAAAGCCAATATAAGTCTGAAGGAATGTCGAAATCTAAAAATCAAGTGTAACACAAGATGAGTAGGAGAAGTAGTGGAAAACTGCAAAAATCTGCTAAAAAATGTCACATATAAACTATGGTACAATAATATACAAATGTTTCACCGAACAATCTAAGCGTAATATCTCTTTAGGTAAAGACTATTTATGGGCTTTCCCAAAGGAATTTCGGCATAATCAACTAGTTCATAGGCCCCTTTAGTCAATGCACGTTTTATAATATAAGGGACATGCCACATAGGCTCAAACTTACCAACACCTAACTTATCGTGCTCTTGATCATAGAACAAGACTAAATCACCTTTTGCATTGCAAACGAGATTTTACATTCTGATCATATTGTGCTTCAACTCGTTTCTTTTGGGCCTCACTAGATAATGCAACATTATGGTAAGTCTCATCAAGGTGTGTCAAGTATAAGAAATGTTCTTCCTCAACAGAAGTGGATGGTAATAATTCAATTTCCAGTTTCAAATACAATATCTCCCATTCAATCGATAGAACTACTTCCATGTCGTAAACAAGCTAGAAAGGAGTAAAACCAGTTGAAGTTTTTGTTGCGGTATGATACATCCACAAGGATGGATAAAGCATTAGATGCCAACCATGTTTATGAGTCCCGATAATCCATTTAATCATGCTAGTTAAAACCTTGTTAACAACTTCCACTTGGCCATTTACCTATAGGTAATAAGGAGTAGAACTATAATGACACAGGCCTAGCTTTGTGGTAAGATCAGTCATTATGTAGTTTCAAAAATGGATACCATGGTCCGTGAAGATGGCTTATGGAACTCCAAACCGAGAAATTATGTGATTTAACACGAAAATGGATGTTGTTTCACTATCATCCTTATATGTAGGCACCACCTTGGCCCATTTTGTAAAATAATCTACCGCAAGGATAATGTACCCATGCCCCCCGACCGAGTAAGGGTTACATGTAAGAAAATAAATGCCCCATTTAGAAAAAGGATCGAAAAAAATTAGTGGGTGAAGAGGAGTTGGATGTGCACACATTTTTTTTATCATAAATTTGACAATTATTGCATTTATGGATCGTAATTATACAATATTTAAACATAGAAGGCCATAAATACCCTACGCACAAGATCTTTTGAGCAGTGGAAAACCCTGACATATCACCACAGACTCCCAAATGGAAGTCATTTAATTCCCTTTTGGCTTCCTCGTGAGTTAAACATCGTTGGAAAATAGAATCGGCACCAAGATGATAAATTATATCCCCAACAATATTGTATTGTTGGGATTGATACGAGATACAAAGACGATAATTTTGACTCAATTCTAGCTCAAATGTCTGGGTCTGAAGATAAATGATGATATCTCCATACCAAGGATATAAAGTACTGATTAGAAATAGAGATTCATCTTGAAGATAATCCTCTGCCACATTTTCAGTTTTAGTATGGGGAAAGTCACACAATAGTTTAGCAAATGCCAATGATTTCATAGATTTGGATTTAATAAATTACAAATCAAATTCTTGTAGGATGACTATCAATTTGGAATACTTTCCCCCCATCAATTGTATGGTAAGAATGTAAACCATGGGTTTACAATCAGAAATCACAGTGGTTTTTAACAAGAAATTGTAGTGATAGAAACATTGGACAACTTGAACAGGTGCCAAGGCCAATTTCTCCACATGTGCATATTTTGCTTCAGTTTTGTTCAAATTACGACTTAAGTAATATATCATATTCACTTCCTTCTATTCGTCTCCCTAAACTAGAACCATGCTAATGGTGGCATCAAATGCAACTAAGTATAAAAATAATCTCAGTGATGATCGGGAGGATGCAACGATGGTGTATGGGTCAATGCATATTTAAGTGCATTAAAGGCCTTTTGAGCCACTTCATCTTAGATAAATGAGATGCCCTTTTTCAAAATTCGAGTAAAACCTTTAGTCAACTCGGCGTAGTTCTGGATAAATCGACATAGAAAGTTTATTTTCCCTTGCAAAATTTGGAGTTGGTGAAGATTGGAAGAAGGAGGCAGATTCAAAATAGCCTCAACCTTCAATGGATCAGCATGAATGCCTTCCTTTGAAATGAAAAATCCTAGCAATCAACTAGATTGCACACAGAAAACACACTTATGTGGATTCAAGAAAGTATTGTAATGATGACATATGATAAATATTGCTCTCAAATGCATTGGATGGTCTTCCCATCTTAGTGAATGAGTTGACAAGTCATCTAAATAAGGTTACACAATATGCTTGATCTCGTGAAATGCATGACATTTCCCATTGAAAATTTGGACCAATGTTCTTCAAACCAAATGGGAGATTTCGATAGGAAAACGTCCCCCATGGGAAATTGAATGTGGTTTTGTATTAATCAACTGGGAGTATGTTGGAAATAATACTGAGAGGGGGGGGGGGGGGGGGT